>PVKP010047364.1:0-15064 GCA_004027715.1 Plecturocebus donacophilus | reverse complement strand
CAAGCCAGAAGAGAGTGGGGGTTAATATTTAACATCCTTAAAGAAAAAAACTTTCAACCCAGAATCACATATCCAGCCAAACTAAGTTTTACAAGCCAAGGAAAAATAAAATTTTTTGCGAACAAGCAAGAACTCAGAGACTTCGTTACCACCAGGCCTGTTTTGCAACAACTTCTGAAAGAAGCACTATATACAGAAATGAACAACCAGCATCAGTTATCCTAGAAACTTATCAAAAAGTAAAGAATATTACAACAGTGAAGAATCTACATCAACTAACGAGCAAACAGCTAGTTAGACTTAAATAACAGTATTAAATTCACATATATCAATATTAAGCCTAAACTTAAAGGGATTAAATGCCCCAAACAAAACGTACACTTAGACAAACTGAATAAAAAGTTAAAACCCATTGGTACGCTGTATTCAGACCTTTCCTATAGGTAAGGATACACAAAGACTTAACATAAAGGGATGGAGGTAGATCTACCAACCTAATGGAAAGGAAAAAAAAAACAAAGAAAAACAGATTTGAACTCAGACCTGGAACAACCAAATTTAATAAATATTTACAGAACCTACCACCTCATATCCACAAAACATATATTTTTTTCAATATTATATCATACCTATTCTAAAAGTGATCACATAATAGGAAATAAAGCACTTTTTAGTAATTGCATAAGCATTTCACAGATTTAAATGAAATCCTGAGCAATAGAGCAAGATTCTCGTTCTCTCTCCCTCCTTCTCTTTCTTCCTTTTTTCTCTTTTATTCTACTTCTTTCTTTCTCTGAAAAAAAAAAAGAAAATAAAAATGTCAGGGTGGGATAGGGTTCATCAGAGAAGGCAGACAGCGTGGATTTCCTGCAGTTTTGGTGTTGAATCCTAGTACTGTCCTTCACAGGTTGAAAAACCTTCCCTACTCTTCAGTTTCTTTGAGTAGAGTGAAGTAATACACCACCTGCCTCATAAGGTTGTGCCATAATGGATGCAAATTGCTTACCATTCATTTTTACTGATCATTATTGAAGATAAGTTTTTTCACACCAAATCTAGACACTTTCTCACATTCCCATCTAGTTTCTGCCTCACCCCACCAGGGTTCAGCCTGGGTGTCTATTGCCAGAGAGCAGATTAGAGAAGAGCCTACAGAGCCAGCTGAGGGACCTGGAGTCAGTAGTTGCCTCCTTTTGGGGGCTTTGGTCCAGATGTTATAGGAATGATTCATGACGATGATTTTGTCTCTCACAGCCTAAGTTCTAAAGTGTGAAATGTGTCATATTCATGACTGTTCATCATCTTTTGCATGGCCTTTCTATATTTAGTAAAAGTCCTCCTGTGATTCGATTTTCCTCCCCAGTATGGATGTAGACTCAAGTTCCAAGATCTTATGCAGCTAGGATGCAAGTATGGGACCCAGACTCTGCCAATCAAATGCACCCATATGAGGCTGCAATTTAGATGTCAAGAACATGAGAAAGCATGCTGGGAAGTCAGCTTCCATTTTGGCCATGCCTCCACTTCTCAGTGGGGTGGGGATTTCCTCATTTGGCCAGTTCTGTGGTTTGAAATTGAGTTTTGTTTTTTGAAGGTAAGACTTGTATCTGGCTCTCTGATCTTCTGGTCAACTTATATGCTACTATATATGTGTGTGTGTGTGTGTGTGTTTTTGTGTGTGTGTCCTACTATATATATATATATATATTTTTTTTTTTTTTGAGGCAGGGTCTTGCTCTGTTGCCCAGGCTAAAGTGCAGTGGCATGATCTCAGCTCATTGCCACCTCTACCCTCTGGGTTCAAGCAGTCTTTCCATCTCAGCCTCCCCAGTAGCTGGGACTACTAACATGCATTAGCACACCTGAGTAATTTTTGTATTTTTTGTAGAGACAGGGTTTCACCATGTTGTTGCCCAGGCTGGTCTTTAACTTCTGGGTTCAAGTAATACTCCTACCTCGGCCTTTCAAATTGCTTGGATTACAGGAATGAGCAACTGTGCCTGGCCCAATATCTTTTAAATCAACTAATTTTCCAATTCATCAGTCAGAGTTAGCTTCTGCTGCTTACAACTAAGAACTACTCTTGATAAATAAATAATCTGGTGTGTTGGGCTCTCTGGTATGGCTCATCTCTAAATAACATCCTGTTTCTTCAGATAAATTAAGGGAGACTTTGAGGTTGAATTCATTCATCTGTTCAATCAGTAAACATTATTAGGTGCCTTCAGTGTGTAAAAATACTGCATTAGATACTGAGTGTTCAGTGAAGACTATTCCTAGTCTCCAGGGACTCCAAATCTTGTAGGGTAGACAAATATTAGCATATGAACCAAATGTGCTGTGTCTGAGGACTCAACCAGCTGTGACCTCTGAATGTGATTATAATTGACAAAATGCTGGGAGTTACTCCCAGGGGATAAGTTACATTATCATAACCTAGTATGTTAAAAGAACTTCCTTTAAAGTAGGAAGGGAAATCAGAAAAGGTCATATTCATTGACTGCCTTACTTCCATTTTTTGTTCTAACTTGCTTTGGGGACTTATAGGGATGGTTGGATAAGTTCCATTTCAAGCTTGTGAACCATTTGAGATTGGGGAGATGGAGAGAGGTGGGAGAATATTAGCATTCATTTAATGTTATTCTTGATCATGATTGTTTGACTAAAGGATAAAAGAGGTACAGAAAACTTAAATACAGGTTTCACCATCATACTGAGTGCCAGTCCTATGTGCTAGGGGTTTTCCAAATGCTATCTCAGTCAGTTTTTCTTTCTCTTTGCCTCCCTCCCAGTGCACGTGTAGCTCTTTTAAAATCACAAATGGAAGAGATGCGGCTCAAACTAGCAAGAGCAAAACAGGGAATGTTTTGTTTCATGTACCTAAAAAAGTTGGGAGTAGCTTCATGCACAACCAGATCTAGGTTCTCAAATGATGTCTTTGGGAATTTGTATTTTTTTCATCTCTTGGTATTGTTTTCCTCTCTGTTGGTTTTATTTTCTCATTTCTGCCTTCCTTATGGGGGCTGGTGAGATCTACAGGGTCATGTTCTACCAGAGTAGTCATGCTAATAGCAAAGGAATTTCTTTTCAAGAGTGGCAACAAAAGTCCCAGGTTTGAGACTGAATCTGTTAGATGGGTTTGGTTACAAGTAATTCAAATATTAGATTAAAGGGGCTTACTTTACTTACATAGCGAGAAACTCAAAGGCAGGGGCAGTTCCAGAATTAGTTAATCCAGGGGACCAAGGATGCTAGAGCATTTGGTCAGGTTCTCTGTGAATTTCTTGATCTTCCCCTTATAGTTTTATACTGTAAGACTGTAGCACCCAGCATTACATCTTCATATGACAATGCCCAAAGGCAGGAATAAATAAGTCCCTGTATTGTGTTTTCCCTTGAGAGTGTGGAAAAACTCTCCAGAAGTCACTGAGCAGACTTCTCGTATGCCTCCTGGGTCAGAGTTACATCACATACTCACTCTTTATAAATCCTTTCCAAGGGGAATACAGTTACAAGTATATTTCATCTTATTGCACTTTGCATGTGGTGAACTTTTTATAAATTGTGTCTCCAATTCTGTGAAGGCTGAGAGAGGTGAGGAAGATGCAGAAGAAAACTTGGAAGCTGGAAGAGTTTGGTTCATGAGGTTTAAGAAAAGAAGCCATCTCAGTAACATAAAAGTGCAAGATAAAGCAGCAAGTGCTGATGTAGAAGCTACAGCAAGTTATCCAGAACATCTGGCAAATGTCATTGATGGAGGGAGCTACAATTAATAAGTTTCTAATATGGACAGAACACCCTTAATTTGGAAGAAGGTGCCATATAGGACTTTCATAGCTAGAGAAGAAAAGTCAATGCCTGGCTTCAAAGCTTCAGGTGACCCGCTGACTCTTGTTAGGGGCGAATGCAGTGTTGACTTTAAGTTGAAGCCAGTGCTTATTTCCCATTCACAAAATCATATTGCCCTTAAGAATTATGCTAAAGCTACTCTGCTTGTGCCCTAGAAATAGAAGAGTAAAGCCTGGATGACAGCACATCTGTTCACAGCATGGTTCACTGAATATTTTATGCCCACTATTAAGACCTAAAGAAAAGGTTCCTTTGAAAATAGCACTGCTCATTGACAATGCACCTGATCGCCCAAGATCTTACAGAGATGTTCAAGGAAATTAATGCTGTTTTCATGCCTGTTAACACAACATCCATTCTATAGCCCATGGATCAAGGAGTAATTTTGTTTTTGAAGTTTTATTTTTTAAGAACTACATTTCATAAAGCTACAGCTGCCATAGATAGTGATTCCTTGGATGGATCTGGGCAAAGTAAATTGAAAAATTTCTGGAAAGGATTCACTATTCTAGTTGCTATTAAGAACATTTGTGATTCAGGAGAGGAGATCAAAATATCAACATTAACAGGAGTTTTAAAACAGTTGATGCCAACCCTCATGGATAACTTTGAGAGGTTCAAGACTTCAGCAGAGAAAGTAACTGCAGATGTGCTGAAAATAGCAAAAGAACTAGAATTAGAAGTGAAACCTGACAGAATTTATGACTAAGCCTTCAAAATCAAATGCAACAAAAAACAAAAATAGACAAATTGGACTTAATTAAACTAAAAAGCTTTCACATAGCAAAAGAAATAATCAACAGAGTGAACAGACAACCAACAGAATGGGAGAAAATATATGCAAACTAAGCATCTGACAAAGGACTGAGGTCCAAAATCTGTAAGAAACGCAATAAAAAAACTCTCAAATAACCTCATTAAAAAGTGGTTAAAGGAGATGAATAGACATTTTTCAAAAGAAGACATACAAATGGCCAATAAACATATAAAAAATGCTCAACATCACTAATCATCAGAAAATGCAAATTATAACCACAATGAGATAGCATCTTACAACAGTTAGAATAGCAATTATTAAAAAGTAAAAAAACAAAACTAAACTAAAACCCAGATGTCGACTAGGAGGCAGAGAAAAGGGAACACTTATACACCATTGATGGGAATGTAAATTGATACAACCTTTATGAGTAACAGTATGGAGATTTATCAAAGAACGAAAAATAGAACTACCATATTCTATTCAGCAATCCCACCACTGGGAAAAGAAATAATAACATCAAAAAGATACCTGCACTCATTTTTATGATAGCATTATTCACAATAACAGAGTTATGGAATGGACCTAAGTGTCCATCAGTGGATGGTTATATATGGCATCCATCTATCTATCTATCTATCTATCTATCTATCTATCTATCTATCTATCTATCATGGAACACGACTTAGCCACAAAAAAGAATGAAATCTTGTCTTTGCAGCAACATGGATGGAACTGCAGGCCATTATCTTAAGTGAAAGAACTCAAGAGAAGAAGTCATATGCTGTATATTCTTATGTAAGTGGGTGCTAAATAATGTGTACATGTGAACAGAGTGTGGAATAATTGACACTGGAGATTTGGAAGGGTGGGAGCGAGGAGGGGAGTGAGGGATGAGAAATTACTTAATGGATACAATGTACACCATTCAGGTGATGGTTACCCTAAAAGCCAGACTTCAGCACTATGCAATGTATCCATGTAACAAAACTGCCCTTGTATCCCCTATGTTAACTTTTTAAAAAAAGAAGTAGAGCTTAAAGATGTGACTGAATTGCTGCAATTTCTTGATAAAACTTTAATGCATAAAGAGTTACTTCTTAAGAATGAACAAAGAAAATGGTTTCTTGAGATGAAACTTATTCCTGGTGCAGACGGTGTGAACACTGTTGAAATGACAACAGAGTATTTGGAATATTCCATAAGCGTAATTGAAAAAGCAGCAGTAGCATTTGGGGAAGACTGACTGCAATTTTTAAAGAAGTTCTACAGTGGGTAAAATACTATCAAACAGCAACACATGCTATAGAGAATTTTTTTTATGAAATAATCAATTAATGCAGCAATCTTCAATGTTGTCTTTACAAAATTGTGGCAGCCACCCCAACCTTGAGCAACCACCATCCTGATTACTCAGCAGCCATCAACATTGAGGCAAGACCTTCCACGAGTAAAAAAAAGATTACCACTCACTGATAGCTCAAATAATCATTAGCATTTTTAGCAATAAAGTATTTTTTAATTGAGGTTTGTACATTTTCTTAGACTTCTTTTTTGTTATTTAGTCTTTATTTCATAATCATAAACTTAACTCTGCAATCCAGCTAGGCATGGAAGGGAACAAGGAAAACATGGAACCCAAAGGGAACTGCAGCAAAAGCACAGATTTTAGGATACTGTGAGCAAATGGGTTGGAGGGGTGCTCTCCTGAGCTGCAAAAGGAATGGTCTGGTGGTTAAGATAAAACACAAGTCAAATTTATTAAAGTTGTCCACAGTCAGCAATGGTGATCTTCTTGCTGGTCTTGCCATTCCTGGACCCAAAGTATTCCATGGCCTCCACAATATTCATGCCTGCTTTCACATCGCCAAAGACCACATGCTTGCCATCCAACCACTCAGTCTTACAGTGCAGATGAAAAACTGGGAACTGTTTGTGTTGGGTCCAGCATTTGCCATGGACAAGATGCCCGGACCTGTATGCTTTAGGATGAAGTTCTCATCATCAAATTTTTCCCCATAGATGGACTTGCCACCAGTGCCATTATGGCATGTGAACGCACCACCCTGACACATACACCCTGGAATAATTCTGTGAAAGCAGGAACCCTTATAACCAAATCCTTTCTCTCCAGTGCTTAGAGCACGAAATTTTTCTGCTGTCTTTGGAAGCTTGTCTGCAAATAGCTCGAAGGAGACGCGGCCCAAGGGCTCGCTGACGACAGCAATGCCGAAGAACACGGTGGGGTTAACTATGGCTGATATACAAGGCTCCAGGCAGCAGTGGCGTCTGCAAAGCCATTTTCTTAGACTTAATGCTATTGCACACTTAGACTACAGCTTAGTGTAAACATAACTGTTATATGCACTGGAAAAAATTTAAAATTGTGTGACTTGCATAATTGTGGCATTAGCTTGATTGTAGTGGTCTGAAATTGAACTTGCAATATCTCTGAGGTATTCCTGTACCTTAATAATTTTAAGCTAATAATTTTAAGTTAATCAATATTTATCTCTTGTGCCCATGGATGTTGCTTAAGAACTAAACAAAATCAGAGTTCAGTTAGCAAAGAAGAAGGGGTGACTTGGGACATGGTTGGTATGTAAGTACCCAACCGTATCCGCCAGCATCCCACTAGATTAACTCAGTTATGTATTCATTTCCTGACCAATCACAATGACCACTCCTACTCACATACCTACCTGTGGAGCTATGGAAAGGTGCTTATCATGGTAGGTAGAGGTATTATGTCAGTTTCGCCCAAGTCACGTAAACTGAAAGCAGAAAAGATTGGATCTCTGTTATTCTATGTCTCCTCAGCTAACTCTCATACCAGAAACAGTTTTGTTTTGTTAGATCCTTGACCCAATTTTTAGTTTTAAAAAAGGAAGGTCCTGTTGCAGTCATTTAATCTTACTACAAGATTTTGGGTAGCTTATAAACATTTTAGAGTCCCCATAGAAAGTGAGTTAGGTGGTCAAGAATAAAGGAAAATATATGTTAAATAGGATCTCTCATTACAGAAGGCACAAGCTGCTCAACAGAACACTGTTATTATGAGCCATCTGCATGAAAATGGAAATATCTGTTAGAGTCACTTATTTTAATGATACTTGGTGTTGTGAAATTTTGCTATTATTCAGCTTCTTTGCTTTGCTTTATCTTTTGTGAAGTTTCCTTTTAAGAATCCTCTATAGGCTGGGTGCGTTGGCTCACACCTGTGTATTAGTCCGTTCTCCAACAGCTACAAAGAAAGACCTGAGGTTGGGTTATTTATAAAGAAAAGAGGTTTAATTGGCTCCTGGTTCCGCAGGCTGTGCAGGAAGCATAGAGGCTTCTGTTCACCTTCTGGGGAGGCCTCAAGGAACTGTGAATCATGGCAGAAGGTGAAGGGGAAGCAGGAACATATTGAATGTCATAAATGGCTGGAGCAGGAGCAAGTGGGGCACAGTGGGGTTGTGGGGAGGTGCTATACACTTTTATACAACCAGATCTTGTAAGAACTCTAACAGGAGAAAAGCATCAAAGGGGTGGTGCTAAATCATCCATGAAGTATCCACCCTCTGATCACATCACCTCCCACCACACCCCACCTCCAGCATTGGGGATTACAATTGAGTGGGGACATTTGAGTGGGGACACAGATCCAAACCGTGTCAACCTGTAATCCCAGCACTTTGCGGGGGCAAGGTGGGAGGATTGCTTGAGGCCAGGAGTTCAAGGCCAGCCTGGGCAACATAGTGACACTTACCTTTACAAAAATAAAAAGAAATGAAGACAGAAAATTAGTCAGGCGTGGTGGTGCATGCCTCTGGTCCCAGCTGCATGGGAGGATCACCTGAACCTAGGAGGTTAAGGCTACAGTGAGCCATGATTTTACCACTGCACTCCAGTGTGGGTGACAGAGTGAGACCCTGTCTCAAAACAAAACAACAACAAAATAATCCTCTATATAAATGCAGGTGACCTTAGGGCTTTAGTGAAGAGATGATACCTTGGTACTGGGTAGAGGCATAAATAACTGTGGGATAAGTCTTATAAACTCCATTTTGATTGAGCAGTTAAACAACATTTCCATCATGACATTCCCTTCAAAATGCTAACAGCTCTTGTTCTCTGCTGATTCAAGACCTTATTTTCAGGACTGTTAGTAATTGGCTTCCCCTTTGCGTTCAATCATAATGCTGCACTCTTCCACCTAAGCTTCTCACCCCATCAGGCAGGTCCTTTCTCTGGCCTGGGCACCTCTTAACCTGACTTGTGTGTTCTGACCCCGGCAATGTCCTTCATCTGATTGTTCGAATTCTGTGTATCCCTCAAGGCCAGGCTTTTTTTCCTCTGTATTCTGCCAGCTGATGTAGTTTGCCCTGCTCTCTGAACTCTTAACTCATGATTTCTCCATTTAAAGCAATTTAGCATATAAAAACAGTCCATGTTGCTTTGTTCATTAGCTGTTTCCATATGCACATCCTGTCTTGTCTCCTTAGTAACATCTCTTGGAGATATGACAGGTATCTCCTGCTCAGATATTTCTCTTAGCACCAAATGGCCACTGGAGACCTGAACTTGGCTGTCTCAGAAGCATCTCAACTCCAGCATTTTTGAGGTGGTACCTGTTACCTGCCTCTCCCTCCTAATCCAACTCACTCCTGTTCCTGTAATCAGTTTCTACAAATAAACTCCTATGCAGTTGCCCAAGCTAGACTCCTCAGAGGCACTCTTGATTCTGCCTTCCCTTTCTTTCAGAAACACATACATCTAGTTACCAAGTTCTGTCAATTCTGTTTCTAAACATATTTAGGGGTCCTCTTCTCCATCCCCGGCACCACTGGCCTCATGAAAGCCTTTGTCATACTTCTCTAGAACTACTGCAATGGCATTTCAACAGATCACCCTTGCTCCAGGCTCACTTCTTTCCAAATATCATCTTTACTTTTGTCCAGAGATTAGATTATGCCACTCCTTTGCTTGAGAACCTTGTCATTTCTACTTGTTTGCCAGAAAAAAAAATTCAGACCTCGTAACTAGCTTAGAAAGTCATCAGTGATCTGGTGACAGCCAGCTCCAGTGCTTTCCAGCCTGGTGTTTTGTATTTCCTGACAATGAGTCTTTGACTTCAGGCAAATTGAGCTCATGGTGGTCTCATGAACATCTGTGTTCATTCTGTTCAGCAGACATGGATTTGGCATCTGGAATTCCCAAGTGCTGTGCTAAATGCCCCATAGAACCTTAATTATACCTTTATGTGTTTCTTTCCTCCATTGGATGGTGAGGCTGTTTTTTGTTTGTTTGTTTTTGTTTTTTAGTTTAGACAGAGTCTTGTTCTGTCCACATGCTGGAGTGCAGTGGTGCGATCTCGGCTCACTGCAACCTCCGCCTCCTGTGTTTAAGTGATTTTTCTCTCAATGCCTGGCACAAACTAGGAACTCAATAAATGAAAGATGAATGAGGTCATGATAATATGTAAACTTGATGTGACACAGGACTACCTATCATAACTTCAAATCTCTCATCGATGACGTGTAGTATTAGGCCCATACAGGCATTCAAAACATACTTGGCGTTTGATGGATTGTTTGTCAGTGCTCAAGTTTAGGATTCTGTCATGTCTGCCAGTTTTGAGGAAAAAATAACCTTAGGATTCATCCGTGTCTTTCACTTTATCAAATGTGTTGTTGACTAGGTTTTTGGAACTGATACATGGGTTTGCATATCTGTTGGTCCCTTGATGGGTAGAATTCTGAGTATGTTGAGGCAAATGTTTGCTGATACATTCTGGTGGTACAGTGTGAAGTCCCCTTGGATTTATCCGATAACAGATCATACAAATAATAGATTATTCAAAGGAGTAAGAAAGACACACATAACTTAGAACATAATTTAGAGATGAAACCCTACCATGAACTCTCTTTTGGATTATCCACGAATATAAAGCCCGCACTTTGGGTGGAGATAGAAGGTAAGTATGTTAAGTGTAAATATGTAAGGCAGACTCAGTAAAAGTTTTCCAGGGAAAGTCTACCTGGTGAGTTCTATTTTCTAGTTATGATTAACTTATGGGAAAGGAACGTCATCAGACAGATCACATCTACCCACGAACAAAGCTGTCACATCGAACACTGGTATAGAAGAGTGCCAGTGATCTGGTAATATCGAGATGCCTCAAAAGAAAATATTGTGTATGAGTCAATCTTAGCCCTGTAAGCCCCAAAGCTTTTAAATGGGGTTGGTTGGCAATTTTAGTAATAGAAAATAATAACTTATCTTCATGGTTCAGACATCAGTTGCTCTTCTACTTTGTAATAAAATTACTTTTGGGGTAGGAGTATGCTCAGTCCTTCTCTAAATTCCTCACATGGTGCCAGAAAGAGCAGCTGAAATCTCAGGTGGTATTGGCTAATGACACCTATTTTTTGCTCTTAAGGTGTCAGACTGTTTAGTCTTCCTTTCCTGTCTCTCTATTAACAGCTCTCTTGTCCACTGTCCCCTCTTGCTGCTGGTAATTTTTGTCATCTTAGCTACTTCTAATCTCTAATGCCATGTCTTCTACCTGCCACTTCTGCAGTGTGCCATTCCTTTCCTTCTGTGTTCCACTTTTTATTTTAATTTTGTGATCTCTCTTTCTTTTTTTCCAATTTTGTTGACCATGGAGCCTTTTCTTAGCCTTTTCAGCTGTCATTAGCCAATGTTACCTTTTTTTCCTGTTTCTATAAGCAGGAATGATCTGGCTGCCTATTACCTGGAAACAGCAATATTGCCCATGCGCTTCTGATGTATGGAGACCTGATGTAGGGAGCAGCAAGGTGCTAGAGCATAAAAAGATGAGGTTCCTCACCCATAGACAGAGGGTTTGTGTATTCTCTCCCCATTTTGTTAGAGCATTTTTGGCCAGGCATGGAGTCTCATGCCATTGACCCCAGCACTTTGGGAGGCCAAGGAGGGAGGATTGCTTGAGGCCAGGAGTTTGAGACCAGCTTGGCCAACATAGTAGAACAAATACTAAAAAAAACCAAAATGAGCCAGGTGCCGTGGTGTGTTCCTGTAATCCCAGCTACCTCAGAGCCTGAGACGTGAGGATTGCTGAGCCCAGGAGTTCGAGGCTGAAGTGAGCTATGATCACACCTCTGCATTCCAGTCTGGGTGACAGAGTAATACCTCGTCTCAACTTAAAAACCAAACAAAATGAAAAGAAATAGAACATTTTATTCAAAGAAAAGTCATTGCATTAATGACCTAGTGTGGGAGACAAAAAAAGTAAAAATCAGTGTAATCGCTAATTTCTCTGTCTCTTCTATACTAGACTATAAGTTTTTTGAGAGTGGGACCCATCCCATATTAATGTCTGCTATCATTATACATACACATGTTACATAATATACACAATACATATATATATATACAATACTCATTACATAGCACCTGAAGCTCATTAAGTGTTCAACGCATGCTTCTTGAATGAATGAAAGAATGACTTGAATAATCAGATGTGTGGCAAAGGTGTTAAGGCAGTGGTTCTTAGTGGAATAACAAAAGGTTCATTTGGAAGACATTGATGCCTAGGTTTCCAAACTAGGACAAGTATCATTAGTTGATTCTAAGATGCAATTTCCCCCTAAATTTTATTTCTTATTTTATTTTATTTTTGAGACAGGATCTCACTCTGTCACCCAGGATGGAGTGCAGTGGCATGATCTTGGCTCACTGCAACCTCTGCCTCTGGGTTCAGTGATGCTTCTTACACTCAGTGTGTTAAGAAAGGTATTGTGTCATAATTTGATTGGAAATGTTTTACTTTTTTAGTTACACAGAAAATGTACTTCAGAGAGCCAATGACATTTTAGATTTGATGAAATACAGTAAATCAGAATCTCTAGAGTGTAGCCCAGGGCAAAAGTATGGTTTAAAGTGTCTGAAGTGAGTCTGATGGACACTGCAAGTCAGAATGCTCTATATTAGGATGACTTTGATGAAGGAGAAATTAACAAGGGACCACTTTTGCATCTACCTCTGAATCTTCAGCACAGTGCCTGGTCCATTGTAGACAACCAGTCCTTATCTGCTGAACCAGATGGAATTATTTAGGGCCTTAGAGAAGCCATCAAAATTGAAATGATCTAGAAACTGTCCTGAAAGACGTGGGAATTTTCCAGGTAAGAAGAAAAGTCTAAGAGGACATCATGTACAAAAGCAGAAAAATATGACAGCCTAGACTACCTGGGGAAGGACAAGCGGTGGCTGTCATTGGAGAGAGAGGCAAGTGGGGTGGGGGCAGAGGAGTCTGGGAAGATGGTGTTTTGCTTTATTTTAATTTATCTATTTTTTTTTTTTTTGAGATGGAGTTTCACTCTTGTTGCCCAGGCTGGAGTGCAATGGCATGATCTTGGCTCACCACAACCTCCACCTTTCGGGTCCAAGTGATTCTCTTCCCTCATCCTTCCGAGTAGCTGGGATTACAGGTGCGCATCATCACACCCAGCTAATTTTGCATTTGTTTTTAGTAGAGACAGGGTTTCTCCATGTTAGACAGGCTGGTCTTGAACTCCCGACCTCAGGTGATCTGCCTGCCTCAGCCTCCCAAAGTGCTGGGATTACAGGCGTGAGCCATTGTACTGGGCCAAGATGGTGTTTTATAATTCAACCCAGTCCCTGTTGGGATTAATTTGAGAGGAGATCAACGGGGAGCTGGAGAATCAGAGCAAATTTAAATGCTGATCTCCACTCTGTCAAAGTTCTGCACAGCCTAAGGATTTCTTTAACCACCTCCTAGCTTTCATTTTGTTGGGATTTTATTTTTATACCAAATGCCATGGCCTTCATGTTACTGCTTGCTGGCCCAGAAGTCCCACCAGGCTTCCTACCTTTTCTCTTTTTGACCTCACTCTCACCTAAAATATCTCTAGTGCTTCACTGACTTACCACTTTACTTCCGTTTCAGAGCAGCACACCTCCAGGGGGCACCATCCACACTGTAGTATTTTAATAGTGCCCACCCTACACAGCTCTGTAGCACGGAGGCCACTTGGGGCTGAGTGTTGGCAAGAGTATGGGCTTTGGAGCAAAGCTGTGAGTTTAAATTCTGACTCTTGCTACTTACAAGCTATGTAACAGGGACAAAGGGCCTGCTGCTGTGCCTGTTTTATTTTTTTGCAAAATGGGGGTAATAATAGTACCTTTTTCACTGAATTATGAGGGTTAAATGGTTTAAAGTGGAAAAGCTTCTGAAATAGTGTTTGGCATATAGTAAGCACTCCAAACCCTTAGCTAATATTATTTGCTTGGCACTTTCTATACCATAGGTAATTTCCTACTTTCTGAGAGTTGCTTGGTATTTGCTATTCAGTTATTACTCTTCATTTGGCTACAAAGAGGAAGAATAGTGGTGGAAGTGTGCTAGTAATCTAGTAGTGATGCTTGTTTCAGGTGTAATTGTGCTCCTGAATTCCAGAATTACCCATAACTTCGGTAACAGTTCTCTGCTTTACAATGTTCTATTTGGCATCCTATGACATTCACAGGAGGATGCAAATTAATTTGATGGAGTCAGTTTCATATTACTTGGCATTCTTTGAAACATTTCCACTTAGAGATACTTAACATGATCTACCTAAAGTCAGTCTGGGATGTTGGTGGGAAGACAAGCACCATGCCTTTCCCTCCTTGAGATATGGACTCTACATCTCTAATCAATATTATGGGTTATCTTTTATTTTTAAATAGTTTAACTTCAGGCTTTTGCCTTGTTACACCAAGCCCAGGCTTCATGTGGCTTCCTTATTCACTGCATAATCAGTAGCATTAATTTGATGAAGGAATTAGCCAAATGTTGGGAACTTCTTGTGTCATATTAAACTTTCAGAACCAACCTGAAGCAAACCCAGTTAGGTCTCCCCAGAACACATTTTATTGGCAGTTTGTTGCAAAAAGGGCTGGCTCAGATTTTCAAGTGAATGTTAATTATGGAACGATGTCACAGGGAGCACGCTGAATGTCTTTAACCCATTTTTTAAAAGCAGGTCAAATTCAGCATCTGGAGGATAACTTGTAATTTGGTTGAAAATAATTGAACAAGTTTAACATGAAATTCAATAAAGGGGTCAGGGCTATTCTAGGTTTAAAATTCTGAGGTAAATTTGTTCAGCCCAATGCTCTTGTCAGCTGTCCGTTATCACCAACTCCAAGAGGGTCCCTGGGTTTTTGTTTTTCCACGGTTTGTATTTGCCTTGTAAAAAAAAAAAGACTGTGTTGAAGCACTGTTATTATACCTATTTTAAAAGTGACCACATAATTGGAAGTAAATCACTCCTCAGCAATTGCATAGCATCTCACAGGTTTAAATAAAATATTGGTTGGCTGCTTATTTGTTATTTTCATCCCTTATTCCTTCCTGTCTCCATTGTCAAGCACAATTATTGGCATAAAAGAGGTTTTTAATACCCATTTTTAGACTGCATTCTAGCC
>PVKP010047363.1:0-14035 GCA_004027715.1 Plecturocebus donacophilus | reverse complement strand
AGGAGGGCTATGGGCGCAGGTGGGCTATGGGTGCAGGAGGGCTATGGGCGCTGGTGAGCTATGGGTGCAGGAGGGCTATGGGTGCAGGTGGGTCCCAAGTGTGGGCGGGCCACAGGTACAGGATACTACACTGGAGCTGCACAGCTGCCACTTCTGCCTTAAAGGGTGCTCCTCTGGGGGAGGGTAGCCATGGAGGACAGTGGCTTCTCTTGCTGGTTTCATGTGCTGTGCTTTGGAAATCTTTAATAAACAGAATGTCATGCAAGAATGAAAGCATGTAAACAAACCTCTCTGCAAAGCCTTGCTTCCCCCACCTGTGCCGCTGCTGCTTGTTATCTGTTCTGCTCCAGTGTCAGTGATGGACAGCCTCGTTCCAGGCAGCATGGGGCATGGATTTTGCAGAGGGCCCACCCTCGCAACCTCTCCTCTCTGGGACACCCAGACAGCCTTGAGGGCCTTTACAGGGACTCTGAGGCAGAGGTGACCAGAGGGAAAAGGAAAGAGGCATTTCCACAAATTTTTTTAAAAAGAAAACAGAATGAAAGCTGCTTTTCTTTAGTGTATAGATTCATGGAATGAGCAGGTGCAGACACTCGGAGCTTCTGAATCTGACGTCCCACCTGCAGCTGAGGACAGAACACCTGCCAGCCCCCTTCCTTGGCTGTCTGTCTGGAGGTACAAGGAGGATGTCTTGTGCAAAAGTCTTGCTTGCTTTGAAAATGAGGACTTTATAGATGTCATATCCATAAAATCTTCCTAAAGCAGGGAGGGGGCAGGGGAAGACCAAGAGAAAAGGGGTGTCATGTCTGCATTCAGATGAATTAACAGGCAAGTGCATTTTCATCTTGACTCGGAAAGCAGTGTATATGAGTTGTGAAATAAAACTCATGTTAACTTTGCAGCTGGGAGGTGCGCACGCCTCAGGGTATGTCCGAGGGCAATCTGTGGAGAGCAGCTGCTCTGCGAAACCCACCAGGGACCTTGAACACAGGAGCTGAATCCCACTTCATGCTTCATTCAGGGCAGCCCAGGTTGCTGCTGTGTGAGAATATTCATCATCATAAGCACAACAATAAGACATAGAATCCTACTTAATAAAAACAAGGATGGCAAACACCGTCACGATGGATGACAGATGTTGCCCCTCCATAAAGAGCCGAGGGCATAGCACATATCGAGTCAGCGCTTCATTTGCATCTGTGTCCCAAAGTGCGGCAGCGTCAGAGCCACCTGGAGGGCTGATGACAGCAGGACCGCTGCAGCCCAGCCCTGGAGTTTCCGATTCAGCAGGTCTGGCGCAGGGCCTGAGCATTTGCGCTTTTAACCAGTCCCCAGGTCATGCTGGTGTTGCTGACTCAGGGATGACACTTTGAGAACCACTGATCTACGTTAATTAATGTGGTCCTTATAACGAGCCTATAAACCAGCAGTGCTTATTATCTCCATTTCACAGTTGAGGTAGCTCAGACAGAGAGGGTTTAAGCGACTTGCCAGTGCTCCAATCTGAGCGAGTCTGCCTCTGAAGCGTGTGCCTGGAACCACATGCTCCACGGGACACAAACACCACATGCGGTCAGCAAAAGTGGCTGTGCCCTGAAGTGTCATCTTAGAGCCCCCAAACACGTGGGGTTTAGAGAAGCCTCTAGAAGCCAGCCTTGGTCATGGCCTTTGAGGACTAACTTAGAGTTCCCCTAATCCCTTAGAGTTCCCATACCCCCTTAGAGTTCCCATAACTTCTTAGCATTCCCATAATCTCTCAGTGTTCCCATAATCCCTCAGTGTGCCCATAACTCCTTAAAGTTCCCATAACCCCTCAATGTTCCCATAATCCTTGAGTGTTTTTATAATCCTTTAGCGTTCCCACAATCACTGTGTTTCTATAATCCCTGAGTGTTTTCATAACCCCTTAGAGCTCCCATAATCCCTCCATGTGCCCATAATCCCTCTGTGTTCTCATAGTCTCCCAATGTTCTAAGTGTCTTATATTTTAATTTTTAAAAGTCTTGAATGATAGATTTAACCTCAACATCAGCCTTAAATCACCTGGAAGAGAACTTAAACTTTAAAAGCCAGAAAATGGAATGGGTCCTTTATAATTTAAATGTTTTAGAACTTGTCGGAGTCCCAAGAATATCCTTCTTCCACTACACATCTGCACTAGGTACTTACAAAGGTTTCTTGTTTATCATGGAACATTTGTTTCAGACTCTCAACCTGGTCTCCAGACAGACGACAATCTCCCCATGGTCTCTAAAGGAACACACTTCTAAAGTAACCCCAGCGACAGAGCCCAGTTTCTCTCTGCAGCCCACCGTGGAAGCAAAGGCGCTCTCTTAGCTGGGCAGCCCTCCTGATGTGCAGAAGAGGCTCCCAGGTGAGTACGCCGAGGACCCCTTGCTCCGGTTTGGGTATTTGGCCCTCTGCACCTCACGTTGAAATGTGGTCTCCAGTGTTGGAGGCGAGGCCTAGTGGGAAGTGTCTGGGTCACGGGGGTGGAGCCCTCATGAATAGAATAATGCCCCCGCCCCTTGTGGCTGAGCTCTCACTTCCAGCTTCCTTGGGACCTGCTAATTAAAGAGAGCCTGGCCCCTCCCACCCTCTGGCGTGCTTTCTCACCACGTGACCTCTGCTCTTAGCACCGGCTCCCTTCTGCCTTCAGCCCTTGAGTGGAAGCAGCCTGAGGCCCTCACCAGATGCAGACGCTCGTTGGAGTTTTTCCACCATCAGAATGGTGAGCCAAATAAATCTTTATTCTTTATACATTTTCCAGCCCCAGGGATTCTCTTACAGGAACACAAGACAGACTAAGACACACCCAGATGTAATAGAGAGACGCAATAAGCCTCCCCAAACTCCCTGGCTTTATTCTCACCCCGGCTGGACCGCGGGTCTCCCAGGCTGGCTGACACAGGCCGGGTGGGGCTGCGCAGCTGAAGGCGGCCACCCGGGTCTCGCTGTTCTCACGGTGGATGGATGGAGCACACGCCAGGCGCCTGCTGCCTGCTGCACACCACAGTCACTAGGCCAAGCCATGCTCATGGCAGAGCCTTCTTCAAAGGACGAAAGAAATCTATGCTCCCTCAGCGGGAGGAGGAAGAGAATGTTTGCGGAACAGTAATCTTCCCTATCAAACTTACCGCGTCGTACAGTTCCATTAAAAAAATCGATCGGTTCAATGAGAAATAAATTAAACTGGTAATTTGCATAGTTTCACTTACTTAACAGTTGCTTTCGTGCTGGAGAAAGTGAGCCCTAGGGGGGTGACGCTGTTGAACACTGGCACTTCCAGCGCTTTTCCATTTGATTCACAGGAGCTAGCAGATCCCCTGAAGCAGACAGTGTGTGTTCTACAGAGGGCCTTTCAGCCTCTATTTACTGACTTTGAGTTTTACCATAATTGGGACACACAGGTTCTGGCTACAGGACACCAAAGCTGAGAACTGTTTCAGGGAAAAACGTCTATGATGTTACTTCAAAAGGCAAATCATACCACCTGTGTGAAAAGAGCTCGATGAAACAATTGGTGTTGGGCTAATTGTGTTCATTTTAGCTTCTTTGAGGGCTTGGGCTTAGGTTGTGATCAGCCTAAGATTGGCTGGGGCGAAAGACATCACTAGTTTATCTGTTGCAGGTGCAGGACACTCAGGTTGGCCCTTCTGACTGCCCAGCTCAGCCTCCACCCCTGAGAGATTGATGGCCCCGAGCCTAGAGCAGCATGAGAAAAATAGAGTGAAAGGAGCGTGTCTCCTGGGCGTAGGGAAGCTCTGAGAAGCCTGGAGCTTTTCTGTGCTGTGCCTGATCCCAGAGTCACAGGGACAATGGCCTTTCACTCGTGGGTCCCTCTGAGGGTCTGATGGAAAACACACACACACACACACAGTTTTACCACTCTTAATACCACTTTGAAATGCAACCCTTGAATCTCATATTCTTTTCTAGAATTTTAGGTGCAAATTGATACAGACACCAGGACGTCTTTTAGCATAGGTATATATAATCTTAAGCTCCTACTTAGATTTGCCAAGGTTTATTGATTCCTGACGCCACCGGTGGGGTTCATTTTTTGCTTTGTTCGGTGTGTCCTTGAGCATTTCATTCGGCAAAGGTTTGATGGGTAGTAGTTCTTGTCTACGTGTGTCTGAAAGTGCTGTAATCTCACCTCCATCTTGAATAAGAAGTCAGGTGGACGTGGTGTTCTCAGTGCAAAGCTACCTCTCCCTAGTGCTGTCTCCCGGCAGAATGAGCTCCTATTGCTTTGGTCTGTCTCACGCGGGTTTTCTTCCATGAGCTGAATTTCCTTGCGCCACCTGTTACTTCTGTCGAGAGCTTGTAGTTTTTGGAGTTTCCTCCTGTGTGATCTCTTCCAGGCTCCTTTCGGGGCTGTTTCGTGGTTTCTGGTTGGTGGAGGGATTTTGGTGGCTCTGCAGAGCAGGAGGCATGGACAGTCCTTCAGGATGGGTTGTGCCAGCCGTGATGTGCTCCGGTCTCCTAGAGAGCTGCGTGGTCTTGACCTCAATCCTTTGGGCTCAGAGTGGGATTCTTGTCGTTTTGAGTGAGGCTGTGTGCTTTAGAACATGTGTACAATGTGTTCTCTCTCATGTCAACGTGTTTGGAGAGAGGTGGAAGAGGTGAGGTGCTCTGTGTGCTTTCTTCACGCTGAAAGGTGGCCCTCAAATAGAGATGTCCATGGGAGGCTGAGGTGGGTGGACCCCCTGAGGTCAGGAGTTCAAGACCAACGTGGTGAAACCCTGTCTCTACTAAAAAACAAAAAATTAGCCAGGCGTGATGGCAGGCGCCTGTAATCCCAGTTACATGGGAGGTTGAGGCACGAGAATCACTTGAACCCAGGGGACGGAGGTTGCAGTGAGCCGAGGTCGTGCCGCTACGCTCCAGCCTGGGTGACAGAGTAAGACTCTGTCCCCCGCCACCCCCAAAAAGCAAAGAAAGAACAAAGAAAAGAAAAGAAAAAAGAAATATCTATATTCCAACTTCTAGATCCTGTGAATGTGGTCTTATTTGGAAAATGGATCTTTCTTTGCAGATGTAATTAGTTAATGATTTTCAGGCGAGATCTTCCTAGATTATTCAGGCAGGCCCTAGATGCAGTGACAAGTGTTCTCATCACAGACAGGTGAGCAGAAGACAGGTGCACAGACACAAAGTCCACGTGGCGACGGAGGCGGGGATGGAGGGCGGCGGCCGGCAGCCAGGGGCACCTGGAGTCACCAGAAGCTGCAGGAGGCCGGGACGATTCTCCCCAGAGCCTTCACAGGGTTCTGGCCCCCAGAACTGTGAGAGGAGAAATTTCTGTTGTTTCAAGACTCCAAGTTCGTGTTCATTTGTGACAGTAGCCCGAGGCTGAGAGATCGACTTTAATGAACATTGATTGATTTTATTTTTATCATTTGTTAACTTTTATTTTAGGTTCAAGGGTACATATGCAGGTTTCTTACACAGGTGAACTTGTGTCACGGGGATTTGTTGTGTAATTATTTCGTCACTCAGGTACTGAGCCTAGTACTCAGCAGTCATTTTTTCTGCTTCTCCCCTTCCTCCCACCCTACACTAAGTAGACCCCGTGTCTGTTGCTCCCCTATTCGTGTCCATGAATTCTCATCATTTAACTCCCACTTAGAAGTGAGAACATGCAGTATTTGGTCTTCTGTTCCTGAGAACATCCGGTATTTGGTTTTAGTTTTCTGAATATGATGGCCTGCAGCTCCATCCGTGTTCCCACAGAAGAATGATCTCACGGATTGTTATGACTGCCTAGTATTCCATGGTGTGTATGTACCACGTTTTCATTTTCCAATCTGTCATTGATAAGCACTGAAGTTGATTCCACGTCTTTGCTTCTGTGAACAGAGCTGCAGTGAACATTTGCCTGCATGTGTCTATATGGTAGAATGATTACTTTAAATGGGCAGGCCTGTGACCTGTGACATTTTGTCCTTGCTCCATTCCAGGTGTATGGCTCTCTTCTGGTAGCCAGTCTCCAGGCCTTGGTCAGGGAGGGATGGCCTGACTCTCCTTTCTGGAAATGTCTCTAATTAACGTCTTGTGCATTGTGTCGCCTTTCTGGTGTCCCACCTTCCACCAAACGTCCCTGTGTGTTTCCAAGGTTTAGAGACACATATTCTGAACTTGAGGTGTTAAGATTTTTGGTCACATCTTTGGCAACACATCTGCAGGAAGAAAGTATGAGTTGATCAAAAATGAAGAAAACACTAGAAAACCTATGGCATTATTATTCAGAAGACATTTTCTGGTAGAGTTATGCTAAAATGTTTCCAATAAATTAATTTTACAGACTTTTTAGAGAGAGCTTTTAGATTAATGGAAATATTACTTAAATTTAAATCTGGCCCATTAAGTCATCAATCATATTGTTGTTGCGACTTCATGTGTTTCCTGTTAATGACACACACAAATAAAAAAGAAACGACCCAAGAAAGTGATTTACGTTACTGTTTGGGGTGACCAGAGCCAAACGCTTGAAAAGATTTACCCTTCGTGGCTAACGCTGAGCTTTAACCCAGAGCTGCCGAAAGCTGCCAGAGCAGAGGACGAAGCACCGTGGGGTGAGGATGTGCAGCCTCAGGCGGCGTGCTTCAGTGCGACGAGGAAGAAGCAACCTCCGTATTCGCCATGTGGAGTGAGAACATGACTTCCTTATGTGCATCTTTTGTCTTTCTTTCTTTCTTTTTTGGATGGAGTTTTGCTCTTATCGCCAGGCTGGTGTGTGGTGGCAGGATCTCGGCTTCAAGCAGCCTCCACCTCCAAGCTATTCTCACGCCTCAGCTTCCAGAGTAGTTGGGATTACAGGTGTGCACCACCACACTCAGCTAAGTTTTGTACAATTAATAGAGATGGGGTTTTACCATGTTGGACAGGTGGGTCTTGAACTCCTGACCTCAGGTGATCTACTGGCCTTGGCCTCCCAAAGTGCTGGGATTACAGCGTGAGCGCCACGCCTAACCTCTTTTCTCTATCTTCTTCCATTCTGTTTTTCTTCAGTTTCCCTAATATGTTAATTAGCCCTCTGAGTCCTATTCTGATTCCTTTGCTCTTCATTTTATTTTCTTCTCTTCTTCCCTCCAATTCTGCTCCCTTTGCGCTAACCCTGAGTCTTCAGGACTGACATTTCTCCGCTCTCAACTCCCTCTGTTCTCTCCCATGCAGTTCTGGTTCTCACTGTGGTCTTCGGCTTAGCCTCGTGCCTTTGTGCACATTAGAAAAGGCATGCCCACTGTGGAGGGGTTAGTTGGAAAACGCTTCCTGCTCTGGGTGGTCACAGACCCATTGCAATAGTCCATCCTCACACTGCTAATTACCCACTGAGACTGGGTAATTGATGAAGAAAAGAGGTTTAGTTGACTCACAGTTTCACAGGCTGTACAGGAAGCATAGCTGGGAGGCCTCGCAATCATGGCAGAAGGCAAAGGGGAAGCCAGCACCTTCTTCACATGGCTGCAGGAGAGAGAGAGAGAGTGACGCAGGAAGTACCACACACTTTGAAACCATCAGCCCTGGTGAGAACTCACTATCACAAGAACACAACGAGGGGGAAATCCGCCCCGGGATCTCATCACCTCCCACCAGGCCCCTTCTCCAATTTGACGTGAGATTTGAGCAAGAACACAGGTCCAAACCATATCACCCATATTCTTTCGGACTGAATGTTTGTGTCCTCCCCAAATTCACATATTGAACTCCTAACCCCCCAGGCGATGGTATTAGGATGGTATTAAGGATCACTTTTGGGAGGTGATCAGGGCATGAAGGATCAGGTCATTAGGGAGTTTATATGAGAGCCTCCAGAGAGCCCCCTGGCCCTCTTTCTGCCATGTGAAACACAGTGACAAAATAGCCTTCTAGGAAGCAGGACGTGGGCTCTCACCACACCCCAACCATGCTGGCACCCTGATCTTGAACTTCCAGTCCCCAAACCATGAGAAGTAAGTTTCTAGTGTTGAATAGCCACCACCTATTCCGTTACAGCCAGAATGGATGAAGGCACATGTGTCCAGCGCCCGACCGCTAGGACAGGGTGGAGCCGCCCCATCTAGCCCCGTAGCCGAGTGACTCTGTGCAGTACAGATGCAGCACGCTCACTTTGGTGCCCCGCAGTCCCCACTCCCCTTCCTCAGTCCATCGGGCTCAGTGCTCCTCGCTGACCGGTCCACCACTGGACCCCCTGCTCTGCCTTTCAAATGTGCTCGCTGTGGTGCCCTTGAGTCCTTTTCCTCCTCGTCTACATATCCCTGGGGTGTGTAGAGAAGACTGTTCGTGGTGTGCCATGGGCTCCTCAGCCTGGCATATGTGCCTGGCAGGATGGTGCTACCAGCCCAGGACGCCTTTTCCAAGAACTCCGTCGGTGACTGTTGAATGGATGAACCCACTGCTTCCTGATGTTAAAAGTTTAGCCTAGAGCTGCTTCCTTGTAAGTTGGGCCTAAGGCTGTCTTTGTACACAGTGAGCTATCACCTAGCTGGACGTGAAAACGGATGGAATCTACTCTTGTACCAGTCACTGAGTTTTGGCCAATCACAGGTGGCCAGTTGCTCCACTGAGGCGGACACCCAGCTGTCACCAGTCCGGCTGCGTCTGCACCTGACTTCGTTTTCTGAGCATGGCTTTCCTTTCTCTGTTCATAAATCTTCTCTAGCTCTGTGGCAGCATGAGAGTCTCTCTGATCCTATTCTGGCTCAGCGTTGCCCGATTTGCAAATCATTCCTTGCTCAATTAAACTCTGTTAAATTTAATTTGTCTGAAGTTTTTCTTTTAACACTGCCAACCAACCCATCAATCAATCTCCTGTGGCTTTCTCTCCCTGCTGCTTTGTGGTGTTGAGGAAGATGTTGTCCAGGCGAGCTGACAATCCAAATTCCTGCAGGAAGACATAGCCTGCCTGCCTCAGTGCTGCTGGGACGACCTTTGACTCATTTCAAAATGACCTCTTCTCGGTCGGGCACGGTGGCTCACGCCTGTAATCCTAGCACTTTGGGAGGCCTAGGCAGGTGGATCACCTGCTGGTCAAGAGTGGGAGACCAGCCTGGCCAACATGGTGAAACCCCATCTCTACTAAAAATACAAAAATTAACCGGGCCTGGTGGCTCACGCCCTAGTCCCAGCTACTCAGGAGGCTGAGGCAGGAGAATCCATTGAACCCGAGAGGTGGAGGTTGCAGTGAGTCAAGATCGCACCTCAAAAACAAAAAAGCAAAAAAACAAAATGACCTCTTCAAGGTCCTACAGAATGTATCCCCAGAATGTATCTCGGGTGTGAGAGAGAGAGAGGACTGATCGGACTTGGGCTTGGCCGGGTGATTCTAAGGGCCTTGAGAAGGCAGAGCTTTGCTCTGGACTGGATGCTGCGGGAAGTAGGGGTGATTCTATGACTGTGCATCTTAATAAGTCTCCTCTACAGGAGGGAAGACAGGCCAGGCTAAGGCTGTCATTGGTAGAGAACTGGCCGTAACCCATAGCAGCCTGGATGCAGGAATGCTGGCTATTTTGTGGCCCAGACAACGTCTGTGTTTTGTTTGTGCTGACGGTGCTAAACCATGAGAAACCACCCCCATGATCCAATCAGCTCCCGCCAGGCCCCACCCCCAACACTGGGGATCACAGTTCAAAATGAGATTTGGGTGGGGACACACAGCCAGACCATATCAGGAATAATCTTGCTCATGGCTTGATCCATCCTGGTCACAAAGTGGCCTTGTCTGTACATGTGTGATGTGACGTCTTGTGAAATTGTTCGGCAAGAGAACAGCAAGCTCGCCAGGCCCTTCGCAGCGGCACCAGCGCCTGGAAGACAGAGCCTGGGCAGCCCTGCTCTTCTCAGTGGGCGCCTGCGACAAAGCCTTGGGCCCTGTCCTGTTTGTAATGTTGTAGTGTCGAATGACCTATTTGTGATGTTAAGTGATCATGATGCTGAGGAAGATGACAGCGCCATACTTTGGCACTTATTCCACGTCATGTGGCGTAACATCTCATCACACTATATTCCCCCGAGAGAGGGTCAGCACCCAGGACACCGTCACCCATCTTTCTGGCTCAGCCTTTCAATATCCTGGACGTCTCGTTTAAAGTGATTTGGCCAATGGGAGAGGGATCTGGCTTCCAAGAAGGAAATCTGACTCGGGAGGGAGAAAGGAGAGGAGGAGGCGAGAGAGGCCATCTGCCCTGTGTGGAGGGGCGGTCAGCTCCAGAGCGAGGAATTTGGAGGCCTGGGAGCCCCCCACGTTTCTACTATTTTCCTTAAAGTCCCCCCACTGCCACTCGTAAAAGTGGATCAGCTTCTAGGGTAAATGTAAACAGATGATAAACCAGAGAAAAAAGGCTCAGCCACACTTGTAATCTGGGGAATTGGAACTAAAAGTCATTCCACTGTCTTGGAAGGATCTAACAAGGAGATCGTGGTTACCATGCTTCCTGAAGCACACCTTGGTCTGATGAAAAATGTTAATGGAACGTGTAAGACTCTGGAACATCTCATGACATAAATGCATACTTCAGGTTTTAAAAACAACATATTAGACCAGTGGGAACATAGGCATTTAGTTAATTAGAAGGAGCACCACACTCGAACACTGACGAGGGGATTGCAGCCACCTGGAAAGTGACATCACTTTTCTGAACTTTGCTATTGTCATTTACAAGAAATCCTTCTCGTGTTGTGGTGATAATGATGAAATGTGGGCATGTGTTTTTACAGCATCGACTACACTTCCTGACACACAGACACACACAGTAAACAGTAGTCAATCATAGCAATAACGCAGCTGGATATTCTGCCTCAATAACAAATATTTTCTACATCTCTAACAAATGACTGATATGGCCATGTTCTCCCTTCATAAAGTGACTTACCGTTGTAATGGAAGGGTCCTCACTGGGTTTGGCTACTTAGCCTGGATGCCAAAAGTTAAAAAATAGTGAGAGTGCTGGAGACCGCAGAGCCATGGGAGGCTGCACACACTTTTCTTGAAAAAGAAGGCTCAACCTGCCCAGCTGCTCCCAGAACTCCGTGTGTGGTGTGGGTGGCTGCTGTCAGAGACACTAGGTAGATATCTGGAGAGCCACACCTTCACTGTGAGAGTCTCACCTGAGCACCGTCTCACCCTGGGTTAGGGCGTGTCTGAGGAGGGTCTTGTCCCATGTATCTAACCTCACTTCTGGCAGTGATTCTTCTGCCCTAAAGGTACCAAAGAGGCAGTGTAGCCTTGAAGCCCACTGGGGAGAGGCCAGAACCAGGCTCCTTACCTGCTAGGGCCTGAAATGGACAGACAGCACCTTCTTAGGCACCCCGGCACCCTGACCCCAGGGAGTGGCCCCGTGGGGTGGAGTTGCCATCAGCCCTGATAGGGCCCCGGGAGCAAGAGTGGATTTGCCCCTGGCAGGGAGAAGTGCTACTTTGGAAGGAAAGAAAGGAAGCTGTGGATGCCTGGAACTTACCTGATTGGATTCAGCCTTTTCCGCCAGAGAAACAACTTTTGCTCCTCCATCTAAGCATTCTTCCCTGCACGCCACGTCTGTCATGTACTTGAATCCAAAGAGCCAAGAGTTTCCACAGTTTACTGAGCAAAACCATCGAAACCAGCATTTAAAAATATATCTTCTCATGGCTTCCGTAAGTGACCTCCAAGAAGATTCCAATCAATAGAGCTTTCAATCACAATAATCTGGACTAGACGATACTGTACCTTTAGTCTAGGACATCGACTACTTGGTTATTGATGGTAAAGCTAATTGCCAAATACATAGATATATTTTTAGACGGGGTCTCACTCTGTTGCCAGCCTAGAGTACGGTGGTGTGATCACAGCTCACTTCAGCCTCCACCTTCCAGGTTCAAACGACTCTTGTGCCTCAGCCTCCCAGTAGCTAGGATTACAGGCATGCACCACCACACCTGGCTAATTTTTGTATGTTTGGTAGAGACGGGGTTTCACCATGTAGGCCAGGCTGGTCTCAAACTCCTGACCTCAAGTGATGCACCTGCCTCAGTCTCTGAAAGTGATGGGATTACAGGTGTGAGCCACCATGCCCGGCCGCCAATTATATTTTCAGTGTGTCCGAAAGTTGCCAGTCTTTACCTTTGGGAATGGTGTAGAAATGGACAATACACATTTTGGATGGCTTTTCTTTTTAAAACATGAAATGCTTTGGGGATGAAAATAGTTACCAGGAGGTCATGTGATTTTTAAAAGGTCATTGAAATCTTAAATAATCCAGAATTATTGACTCAAGGCTCACTAAACACTTTTCTGTTGAGCGTGTGGTATGCAAAATAATGGCCGCCAGGTGGTCCTCATCCTAATCCTCAGAAGCTGGAAACAGGTTAGGCTACATGGCAAAGGGAAATGAAGGTTGTAGATGCAATTAAGGTTGGGAGTCAGCAGACCTTAAAATAGGAAGATTATTCTAGATTATCTGGGTGGGCTCAGTGTAATAAGAAGGGTCCTTAAACATGGAAGAGGGAGTCAGAAGAATCAGGGTCTGGTTGATGTAACGGAAGAGAGACTCGACTGGCCATTGCTGGCTCTGAAGATGGAGGGGCCATGAGCCAAGGACTGTGGGCCGCCCATGGAAGCTGGAAAAAGCAGGAAACAGGCCTACCTGTCTACCCCAGGACTCCGGAAAGACACTAGCCCTGCCCACACCTCGAGTTTAACCCAGTGAGGTGTGCGTCAGACGTCTGACCTTCAGAACTGTAAGACAGCCAATCTGTGCTACTCTAAGCCACTACATCTTTGGTGCATGTTTGCAGTAGCAATAGGGAACACCAATGTTCCATGTTCCAGGCTCCGTGCTCAGCCCCTGCCACGGTGGACTCCTGGTCTCATGGAGATGAAGCCAAGGTGCTTGGACGCCACAGGGTAGCTGCTTAGAGTCCGGGTCCTCTCCTTACCTTAGCTCCTATCCGATAGTGCTGGGTCACAGGCTGTCAACCTGGTGAGGGAGAAAGCAGGCTAGAAAATCACTGAACTCAGTGAAAAAGATACCATGGCATCCGGTGCAGAATAACTGGCGTTTGAAATTGTTTATCAAACCTCCTTCTTACTCTGGTAAATTGCATTACATAGTAAGAAATTTGGTTCCCAGCTGGTTGTTTTGACATTATATAGACACGAGGTAACTGCTTTCCAATCAATTCCTTCTTGTGGCCAACCTAATTGACTTATGGTCACTGCAGTCAGATGGGAGGTTACCCTAAGCATCTGTCTGAAGGGTCTGGCTGCCTGGCCGTGGCCCCTGGTCCTCCTGGAGGGCAGCAGCAGCCCTTTGACTGGCAGGAGGCTCGAACCCTGCTTGTCAGCTACGGGCGCTTCTGTTGCCAACTGGTTGGATGTGGTTTTGTCATCACTGGTGTGGGCACTGAAGGAGAATGGGGCGGTTTGGGGTGGGGACAAGGGCCTGAGCAGGACAGGCTGACCCTTGGGGATGCCGGCAAGCAGGTCAGGGCAAAGCCCTGAACCTAAGTGTGAAGGCGGAGGAGAATCAGGACCCCGTTGAGGGTCCCGGGGGCTCCACGTGCGTTTGCATTGCTCTGGCCGGGGCAGCACTCGCTGGGTTAGGGCCGCAGCGCGGTCCAGGCCAAGCCCGAGGTGGGGCCCACAGGTGAGGGCACCTTCCCTCCGGAACCGAGCGTCGGGCTTCTGACCTCCAGAGCTGCGAGACGGCCAGTCCGTGCTGCTCTAAGCCACGACATCTGAGGGGCATTTCTGCAGCAGCAACAGAGAACGAACGCCAGTGCCTGCCACGTTCCAGGCTCCCTGCTGGGCCACAGAGGACTAGTGGTCTCATGGGAGGGGGAGAGAGGGCGATTGGACACAGCCAGGTAACCACTTAGAGGGCTGTGTCCGGCCCCTCGGTTCCCTCCGTGCGTGAGAGTCAGACAGTCTTTGCAGTGGGGGAGGCGGTGGGTGCATCCTGGTGGAACCTTCGCGCCTTGGGGAACTTGGGGCAAGGCCCAGTCCCCATCCTCCTCTCCCAGGTACCCCCATCCTCCTCTCCCGGGTCCCCCA
>PVKP010047362.1:0-15068 GCA_004027715.1 Plecturocebus donacophilus | reverse complement strand
CTTTTCATGAGACAATAACCTATGTGAAACTTAGTGGATAGAAATTGTAAAACAGTCCAAATGTGTTTAACCTCCATGGTTATCCACTGGGGAATATGGGTCACTAGAGGCAAGCGGACCACCCTTGTATACCTTTCAGTGCCTCCTGTATAAACAAATTCCAATAAAATTAACAACTGTTAATTGGATTTCATTCTAGTTGTCGGGGAAATATTTAAGTCCTTTACATTTTGTTTGTTTTTGTTTTTTGTTTTTTATTTTTTGAGATTGAGTTTTGCTGTTATTGCCCAGGCTGGAGTGCAGTGGCACAATCTTGGCTCACTGCAACCTCTGCCTCCTGGGTTCAAGTGATTCTCCTGCCTCAGCCTTCTGAGGCTGCCAACATGCCCAACTAATTTTTTTTTTTTTTTTTTTTTTTAGTAGAGACAGGGTTTTACCCTGTTGGCCAGGCTGGTCTTGAACTCCTGATCTCAGATGCTCCACCCACCTCAGCCTCCCAAAGTGTTAGGATTATAGATGTGAGCCACTGCACCCAGCTCTTTTCAGATTAAAGAGAAAAAAATTATCTTCCTATCTTCACCAAGCTACCTTTAAACCACTTTTTATTTAAAAAAATCAAGACAAGGGTAATATTAGATTTATGTTTGACAGCATACAAAAGCTGCAACAAGAAGATAGAGAATACATTTTCTTTTTAAGTGTCCAGGGAACATACATGAACACTGATAATCTATTAGGCCAAAAAGAAAATGTCAGTCAGTTCCAAAAGCTAGATAGTACAGACATTTTCTGAGTGTGATATGATAAAGCTAGAAATTATCGAATCAGAAAAAATTCCCCTTGTCCTGAAGATTAAGAAATTGTCTTAAATGATGCTTGAGTCAAAGGGAGAAATAAGGAGCAATGTTGAACCTCCCAAGATGGAATTAAAGCATAAAGACAGTTGCTAGCGTCTGTGCTGTCATTGTGTAAATTAGAAAAGGTGTTCCTTTTTCAAGTAGAACCAAAGACCAACCCTGCTGTTTCTGTGAGTAGTCAGTGATAGTGGCCTGGAGCCCAGCTGGCTGAAAGATGAGCATGAGGCTCTGGGGAATTAGAGCCAAAGTGAGTTGGTAACTGGAGAAGAAAGAAAACACATACATTTCTCTTTTCTAGGGGGAAAAAAAACTGAGTATGAGTTTTCCCTTAAAATTGGAAGCAAATTTCTATTAAAGTGCTTGCTAGCAAGATTTTGAAGGCCAGGAAAAAGTCATACTCAAGAAATGTTTTCTTTGATTGTGTTCTATATTCTCAAGACCTGACTCCTAAGAACAAAAGGACAATAAAGCAGTTAATTAAAATAAAAAAAGTTGAATAAACTTGTTACTTTTCTATAACCCACTATAGAATTTACCTGTTTCAAATGCTTTTTAGTTTTTAATTTTTTGAGGCAGTGTCTTGCTCTGTTGCCCAGGTTGGAGTGCGGTGGCGAGACCTCAGCTCACTGCAGCCTCTGCCTCCTGGGTTCAAGCGATTCTCCTGCCTCAGCCTCCTGAGTAGCTGGGATTACAGGTGTGTGCCGCCACACCCAGCTAATTTTTGCATTTTTAGTAGAGATGGGGTTTCGTCATGTTGCCCAGGCTGGTCTCAAACTCCTGGCCTCAAGTGATCCAGGCCAAAGTGCTGGGATTACAGGTATGAGCCACTGCACCTGGCCAGTTTTTTAATTTTTTGAAATAGGGTCTCGCTGTGTTGCCCAAGCTGGAGTACACTAAGCAGTAGTCGTGGCTCACTGCAGCCTCAATCTCCCAGGCTCAAGTGATCCTCTTATCTCAGCCTCCCAAGTAGCTAGGACCACAGGCACACATCACCACACTCTGCTAAACAAACACTTTAGATATATAATTGTGTCATTTTAACAAGTTACTGTGTAGAGTGTGGAAATCTTAGAGGATCAATAAAAGAGCTGAAAGAAACAAAATCCCCAAATAAGTTACTGTGAAAAGTATTGGTCAAAGTTTTCTATCACCTGATGTAAATGATTCATGAGTAAGGTTGCCAAGCCTGTCTTAAAGGATGCCGATATTCAAAGCCAAGAAAAGCCCCAGTTTGTAATTGTGTTGCTATTATAAATAACCATTCAGATAGTCCCATCTTGCAGCAGTAGAATATTTTTGAATGGAGGGACTCCTGGCATTACTTTACTAGAATCACAAAAGGCTTAGCACTCTCGGGGTTTTGTTTTGTGTGGATAACTTTCTTTGACAGTCACAACTCTCCTAGAATGTGAACAGTAAAGCCTCTAGGTGCCATGAAAGGATGGGGACTTCACCAGAGAGGACTGGTCTCAGCTATGCCCTTAAGTGGTCAAAACATGCTGCGGTTCGGGTCAGGATTGTGGGGGAATAGGGGTGAGGTAGGGAAGTAACTGAGTGCACTTAGACTGAGATGAATAGCAACCTAGAAATTAAGGAGGGGAAGAGCTGTTGTAGAGCTCTTTCTGGCATGAGGAGTAGGGGTAGCCCAATGTTGCTTTTGATGCATGAATCACTGAGCAGGAATTTGAGAGGCTTCCATTGTGACACAAAGGAGACAGATGCTGAGGATAGGCCACAATGGTGGAGTGACATAATAAAGACGAGGTTGCTAGGGCCAGAGAATAAAAACCAGGTGCCTAGAGGAAGAGAGATGGAGCCCCAGCGCCAGTCCCCTTTCCCACCCTTTCTCCCCTAAAGGCTGAGATGCCACCTTCCACCTAAACATCATCTCCCCAATTTTAATCCTTAACTTTGGTCTCTGACTTCTGCTTGATTCCACAATCTCCACCCACATTTGCATGAAAAACCATCACCTATTCTTCCTGGAGTCTCTATAAGGTTTTCTGGTTTCCTTCTGTCCTGATGGCCAGCTCTGCTAAGTCAGCTGACATGCCCACCCTCTCCGAAACTCTTAACCCTACTCCTGATCCTCATCAAGAATCTCTGGACCCTAAGATTACCATTGCCTTATTTGAAATTGGATCACTTTCCCCTTCCCTCTGGGGCTCTCTCCCTTCCCTGAAGAATAGCAGCCATCAAGTCACAGAACAACAAGCTGCACAGATGTTTAACAATCTCTTAAAAGAAATTAAAGACATTCTTAAAAATATGGCAGGTTTTGAAAAGAAGATCACAGAAACAAAAGAACTTTTTGAGGAAACCAATATTTCTGAGGATGTGTCAGCTCACAAAACATCAGAGGACTTGACAAAACCAATGAAATGTTATCAACAAATCTGCCTGTTAGTTTAGACCCAGAAAAAGAAGAGAATGAAAAGAAACAGGAGATGATATTGGAAAACCAGAACTTTGAGAACACAGTACAAGTTTTTGCAAGAGATTTGGGAAATCATTTAGAAGAAAAAAAAATTCTTAATGAAACTCAACAAAGTCAAGAAAAAGCAAAAAACAGACTCCTTAGTGTTCAGGAGGAAACTATGAAAATTAGGAACAACATGGAGCAGTTACTACAGGAAGCAGAACACTGGAGTAAACAACATACTGAGCTCAGCGAACTGATAAAATCCTACCAGAAATCTCAGAAAGACGTAAGTGAAGCTCTCGGAAATAATGGAGTCGATTTCCAAACACCAACAAATACTGAAGTGTCAGCTAAGCATGAGCTGGAGGAACAGGTGAAGAAACTGAGCCATGACACCCATTCATTGCAGTTGGTGGCAGCTTTGCTAGAGAATGAATGCCAAATCTTACAGCAGAGAATAGAGATTCTCAAGGAACTCCATCATCAGAACCAGGGAACTCTGCAAGAGAAGCCAATTCAGATGAACTATAAACAGGACAAGAAAAATCAGAAACCATCAGAAGCAGAGAAAGTAGAAATGTATAAGCAGAACAAGCAAGAAATGAGGGGTACATTTCAGAAAAAGGGGAGATCCTGTAGAAGCCTGGACGTTTGTCTTAATAAGAAAGCTTACAATAACCAGTTCAATATTCACGTTGCAAAAAAATCTCTTATGAGAAAAAACAGGTCAGTTAGCAGCATAAGATAGAAAATATCAAAAGCAGACAAAAAGGTGAATCCTTAAAAAGTTCATCTGATACATCCAACTTCAGGCATGATCAATCATCAAACCATGGGCAGATCTGCTGGTTCAACCAAAAAAAGAGCTACAGAATAAGAAGATGAACACTTATATTGCTCATTACCTCAGCAGTTCTGTAAGTCTGGTCTTTAGTGACCATTGTGTCTACATCAAGTTCACCTTTTCACCTCTATAATCTGCTTGGTTTTTTTGTAATTATTAGATAGACAGCCTAGAGTGAAAAGTTAAAGATCCAATTAAGTAAAGACCTAAAGACAAGAGAAAGTATTTTTTTTCTTTATTCAATCATTGCATGGAAACAGGGAGTTCTGGGGGGAAAAAACTGAATAGTGTTTTTGGCCAGGTACAGTGGCATTTTGGGAGGCCAAGGTGGGAGGATCATTTGAGGCCAGGAGTTTGAGACAAGCCTGGGTAACACAGCAAAAATTAAGTGAAGAAAAGATATGTAGTGCTTTAGTTATGACCTTTTAAAGCTCCCTTTCTAAATATATGTTTCCTTTTCCATTATACAAGTGGGGGGTGTAGGGGAATTTTTTAAATGCTGATAATCCACCCCTAACAAATTGCTTTTCTCTTATAAATCTACACTGGCTCTACTTTCCCTAGTGTGCCCCCCTTGCTCCTCTGCTAGTGAACTATGGGCATACTGGGCAGCAGAGGCCCTTGGGAAGGACCCCCTCAACTTGTTTAGAAGAATAGAGACATATCTATATTTTATTTTTTATTTTATTTAGTTATTATTATTAATAATATTATTATTATTATTATTATTATTATTTGAGATGGAGTCTCACCTGTTCGCCTAGGCTGGAGTGCAATGACATGATCTCAGCTCACTGCAACCTCTGCCTCCTGGGTTCAAGCGATTCTCTTGCCTCGGCCTCCAGAGTTGCAGGTTTACAGACACCCACCACCATACCTGGCTAATTTTTTGTATTTTTTAGTAGAGATAGGGTTTCACCATGTTGGCCAGGCTGACCTCAAACTCCTGACCTCAGGTGATCCACCTGCCTTGGTCTCCCAAAGTGCTGGGATTACAGGCGTGAACCACCGCGCCTGGCCTAGATTTTATTTTTGCTGGAAAAGTTTCTCCCATTCCTCCAGGTGTAGTCAGTAGTGTTACCCAGGGGGAAAAAAGCAGTATCTTCTGTTAAGGGAGCTGGACTTCTGGTTCTAGAAAACATGGAGCAGATGAACTTTCCCTTATTATTCTCTTTACATAAGCTAAAAACCCTGGACATAAGATAAAGCAAACATAAGAAGATTCTGAAAGGTGGAGAGAAGGAGGTGGAATGACCAGGGACGCTGAAACTTAAGGAACAACATGGTGTTTAGTTCTCTGGGTTTTCTTTTTTCCTCTTATATATTTTGAGCTAGGAGCTGCAGAAGCCCACAACCCAAAAATGTCAATGCATGTAGACAAAAAATTCCCCCATTTTTTTTGCCTGCTTTCTTTTGCCAACAGATGAGGAAAGGAACAGTCTGGCAAGACAGAAATCTTTTGACAGAACTGTCCTACCCAGCCAAATTGCACAGAAACACATTTCTGCCCCATCAGTCAGCAAATACCAAGAGCCTAGATATTCATCCTTGCCTGGCAGTCATAAGGCACCCCTCCCCTACTCTTCTGGGATGGTGCAGAGGAGGTAAGTGTAGAATCCTGAAGTTCTGCCCTCCACTTGTTGGTAACAGTGCTCTTCCCTGGGCTCCTCCAGCCCCTCCAGTAGAGTGGAATTTCAGTGGAGGCCATATGAGTAGCCTAGATTTCTACCCCTTTTCCCTGCTGGCAGCATCAGCAGGGCCCTACTAAAAAAGAAGACGTAGGCCAGGCGGCTCACACCTGTAATCCCAGCACGTTGGGAGGTCAAGGCCGGCAGATCACAAGGTCAGGAGATTGAGATCATCTTGGCTAATATGGTGAAACCCTGTCTCTACTAAAAATACAAAAAATGAGCTGGGCATGGTGGCACACACCTGAAGTCCCAGCTACTTGGGAGCCTGAGGCAGGAGACTTGCATGAACCTGGGAGGTGGAGGTTGCAGTGAGCTGAGATCGTGCCACTGCACTGAGTGACAGAGCGAGACTCCATCTCAAAAATAAAATAAAAAAAAGGACTTAATAAGATCCAGGGTCTCCTAACAATACCCAAAATGTCCAGGATACAATGGAAAAATCACTCATTATATTGAGAACCAAAAGAAGTCTCAACCTGAATGAGAAAAGACAATAGATACTGACAGTGGGATAACACAGACACTAGAGTTATCTGACAAGGATTTTAGAACAGTCATTATAAAAATGCTTCGATGAGCAGTTACAAACGTGAAACAAATGAGAAAATAGAAAGTATCAGCAAAGAAATATAAACAAGATGTAAGTGGAAATTATAGAACTGAAAAATAGAAGTAACATTACCTCACCAATTGTGCTCAATAGCAGAATATAGATGTCAGAGAATAGATTCTATGAACTTTGAAGAGAGAACCATAGAGATGACCCAGAGAAAATTGACTGAGAGGCTGGGCATGGTGGCTCACGTCTGTAATCCCAGCACTTTGGGAGGCTGAGGCGAATGGATCACTTGAGGTTGGGAGTTCGAGACCAGCCTGAGCAATATAGTGAGACCCCTATCTCTATAAAAAAAAAATACAAAAATTAGCCAGGCATGGTGGGGCACACCTGTAGTCGCAGCTACTCAGGAAGCTAAGGTGGGAGGATTGCTTGAACCCAGGAGTTTGAGACCAGCCTGGGCAACATAGGGAAACCGCATCTCTACAAAAACTACAAAAATTAACTGTATGTGGTAGCACACCCCTGTAGTGTCAGCCATTTGGGAGGCTGAGATAGAAAGGTTGCTTGAGCCTGGGAGGCGGAGGCTGCAGTGAGCCACGATCATGCCACTGCACTCCAGCCTAGAGACAGAGTGAGCCCTGTCTCAGTCAATCAATCAATCAATCAATCAGGAAAAGATTTGGAGTGAGAACTCAGGATCCTCTCCATCTTGCCTTTCAGGGGTAAAGGTTTTCTCTCTCTCTTTCTCTCTCTCTCTCTCTCTCATTCTTCTTTTAGAAGGAGAGGAGGACAGCTGCCTTTCTCTTCTATATAAATGCCCAGATTCATTTTCTCCAAATTCTTCATTTACAGTACAGACCTCATTATATAGAGGATGACATCTGGTTCTCATCGCATCCCCCCAGGGTTAAGAACTGGGACAAGGGAATTCAGAACAGTAATTATTATGTCATAATAATCTGTCTCTGGTGCAGAAACTTTATGTATGCATTCAGGGCAACATAAAGATGAATATTAAAAGCCCAACAAAGTCAATCACAGTCTCCACCACAGGTTCTATTACACAGATAGCAGGGGGCATAAGAGATTTTCATACGTTTCAAGTACCCAAACAACAATCTGAAATACTGCTCCCTACTCCTAAACCAACGTTTCTTTCCATGTTTGGAATGTGTATCACTTTATTCAAAAGCTAAAAGCCAGTGCTTCCCTGTTACAGCCCTTAGTGAAATAAAAAGAGACTGCCACACTTAAATAATGTTGGGAGTCCTGAAAAAATTACACACTTCTTCCATCTGTCTTTCCTTCAAATGGTGATACCCTCCACACTATTCTCCAAGCACCTTGATTAATAAAGAATTGTGTAGGGCTGAGCGCAGTGGCTCACGCCTGTAATCCCAGCACTTTGGGAGGCCGAGGTGGGCGGATCACCTGAGGTTGGGAGTTTGAGACCAGCCTGACCAACATGGAGAAACCCCATCTCTTCTAAAAATACAAAATTAGCTAGGCATGGTGGCACATGCCTGTAATCCCAGCTACTCAGGAGGCTGAGGCAGGAAAATCGCTTGAACCCAGGAGGCGGAGGTTGCGGTGAGCAGAGATCCTACCATTGCACTTCAGCCTGGGCAACAAGAGCAAAACCCCATCTCAAAATAATAATAATAATAATAATAATAATAATTGTGTGATTCACTTGGCTGGGCATGGTGGCTTATGCCTGTAATCTCAGCACTTTGGGAGGCCAAGGCAGGTGGAACACCTCAGGGTAGGAGTTTGAGACCATCCTGGCTAACATGGCAAAACCCTGTCTCTACTAAAAATACAAAAATTCGCTGGGTGTGGTGGTGTGCACCTGTTAGTCCCAGCTACTTGAAAAGCTGAGGCAGGAGAATCGCTTAAACCTGGGAGGCAGAGGTTACAGTGAGCTGAGATGGCGCCACTGCACTCCAGCCTGGAAGACAGGGTAAGGCTCCATTTCCAAAAAAAAAAAAAAGAAATCTTTCCTTATGTCATGAATAAAAGTCTTCCAAAGTTCTTTTAATTTCTTGTCTTTTGCATTTATTTCTTTAATTTATCTTGAATTGATCCAGAAAGAGATTCATTGCGGTATTTAGGTTGATTGTCTGTAAGTTGCGTGATGGGTATTTTCAAGTCCTTTTTGCTTGCCTATGTTTTGAACCCTTTTTAACCTTTTCAATAGAAAGTATGAGACACTTTATATAAAAAGTAAGAATGGAATAATGGAAGAAGCATTTCACAAATAGGAGGTAATCTAAGTCTCAACTTGTTTCAGTCTGAGTTGTTTCATTTAAAAGGTGGCAATAACAACTTTGTTTTGGACCGCGGACAAAGGGTTCAAAGATTCTTTGCCTGTCTCAGTTGAGGTCTTATTGCTCTCTAGGAAGTAGGAACAGATTAAATGAGAGAATTAGAAACTAATCAGAAGGAAGCCTGGCTAAAAAGGAAGGTAACAATACCAAAAAACCCAGGCGCACAGGATGTCTGGAATTTGGGGACATTGGTATGTTGCAAGTAAAAAGAAAGATAAGTATTACATTAAAAGTCAGCTATTCCTGGGCATGGTGGCTCAGGCCTCTAGTCCCAGCTACTCAGGAGGCTGAGGCAGGAGAATCACTTGAACCAGGAGACGGAGGTTGCAGTGAGCCGAGATCGTGCCGCTGCACTCCAGCCTGGGCAACAGAGTGAGACTCAGTCTCAAAAAAAAAAAAGCCAGCTCTCCTAGATTAATGTGAGGTAGAGTGGATTTATCATCATTATCACATCAATATTATTATTTTTATAAAGTTATTCTACAAACCTGATTGATATAGAAAATCATTAAAAATTTTTCTTACCTTAATAAAGAAAGGCCTCAGGCAGATATTACTGGAGTGTCACAGCCAGCTGAGTGTTTTTCTTTTCTAACAATCACAGTCTTCCAGCAGAAACCACTAACTACTAATCCATATTTAATTAAATTTTCTCTCACAGGGAAGCATGCATCGCATTGATTGGAACTGGTCTGTTAGGAAGCCTCCGTTTATGAGGAAGTAGATACTGATATGTGCATTTTGCTTTGATTTTAAAGATTAAATGGATTTTCTTTCTTTCTTTCCTTTTTTTTTTTTTTTTGAGACAGAGTCTCACTGTTGCCCAGCTGGAATGCAGTGGTGTGATCTCGGCTCTCTGCAACCTCCATCTCCTGGGTTCAAGCGATTCTCCTGCCTCAACCTCCTAAGTAGCTGGGATTATAGGCGTGCGAACATGCCCAGCTAATGTTTTTGTATTTTTAGTAGAGATGGGGGTTTCACCATGTTGACCAGGCTGGTCTCAAACTCCTGACCTCGTGATCTACCCACTTCGGCCTCCCAAAATGCTGGGATTACAGGCTTGAGTCACTTTGCCCGGCCTTAAATGAATTTTCTAATTTAAGAGAAAGTACTGTTCAATGGCCCTTGGATTTTTCTAGGAAAAGACACTATTTTGTTTATTTGTATCTTCTCCCTTTTTCTCGTTGTATCCTATTAATCTTTAAGAAAATCCAGATTTTGGCTTCATTAATCTTTATTATTTTTAGTATTCCATTTCAATGATTTCTGGCCCTTTCTTGATTTCCCTTTTTAAAAGTTGTTTTCTTGCATTTTTTCAGTTTATTTTTCTTTTATTGTGATAAAACAAGACACAAGATTAAATTTACCATCTTAACTATTTAAACCATTTTTTATATTTTAAATTTATATTTTACTTTATTTTTATATTGAGATGAGGTCTTGCTATGTTGCCCAGGCTGGTGTTGGCCTCCTGGACTCAAAAGTATTCTCCCACCTCAGCCTCCTAAGTAGCTAGGATCAAAGGTATGTGCTACAGTGCCTAGCTCATCTTAACCATTTTTAAGTGTACAGTTCAGTAGTGTTAAGTAGATTCATTTTCATATTATTGTCCAATGGATATCTAGAACTTCTTTATCTTGTAAAACTCACATTCTATGCGTACTAAACACTAATTCTTCCTCTTTCTTTTCTACTTTCTGTTTATATAATTTTGACTATTTTAGATACTTCATGTGAATAGAATAATAAGAGTATTTGCCTTTTTGTGACTAGGTTATTTCACTTAGCATAATGTCCTCCAGGTTCATCCACATTATTGCACATTGCATGATTTCCTTCTATTTGAGACTCTTTAATATTCCATTGCATGTATGTGCCACATTTTCTTTATTTGTTCAAACACTGATGAACATTTGGTTCACTTCTACCTCTTGGCTATTGTGAATAATGCTATTATGAACATGGGTGTGCAAATAGCTCTTCAAGGTCCAGCCTTGAATTATTTTGGGTATCTACCCAGAAGTGAGATTGTTAGATCCTATGGTAATTCTATTTTTAATTTTTTGAAGAATCTCTATATTGTTTTCCATAATGGTTGCACCATTTTATGTTCCCACCAGCAGTGTAATTCCTCTGCATTCTTGCCAACATTTATTCTTTTCTTTTCTTTTTAAGAGACAGGGTCTTGCACTGCTGCCCAGGGTGCAGTGGCACAATTGTAGTTCACTGTAATCTTGAACTCCTGGGATACTGGGATTATAGGCTTGAGCCACTGTGCCTAGCCTTCTGTTCTTTTGATAGTAGCCATCCTAATGGGTGTAAGATGACATGTCACTGTGGTTTTAGTTTGCATTTCTCTTACGATTATTGATGTTGGGCATCTTTTAATATGCTTGTTGATTTTAAAATATCTTCTTTGTACAATTGTGTATTTAAGTCCTTTGCTCATTTTTAATCAGGTTATTTTTTGTTGATAGTATTGAGTTATAGGACTTCCTTATATACTCTGGATATTAACCCGTTATCCAATGTATGACTTGCAAATATTTTTCCTCATTCCATAGGTTTCCTTGTTACTCTATTAGTTGCTGCTTTGGATACACAGAAGTTTTTAAGTTTGGTGAAGTCCCATTTGTCTGTGTTCACTTTTCTTGCCTGTGTTTTGGTGTCACATTCATGAAATTACTGTCAAATCCAATATCCTGAATCTTTCCTGCTATATTGTCTTCTAGGAGTTTTATGTTTTAGGTCTTACATTTAGATGTTTAATCCATTTTGACTTAATTTTTGTATATAATATAAGAGTCCAACTTCATTCTTTTGCATGTAGACCTCCAGTTTTCCCAACACGTTTTATTGAAGAGGCTGCATTTTCCCCACTGTGTAGCCCTGACACCCTTGTTGAAGGCCTTATACCATATAGACAAGGGCTTATTTCTGGGCTCTCTATTCTGTTCCATTGGTCTGTGTCTATCTTTATGCCCATACCACACTGTCTTGATTACCATTACTTTGTTATATGTTTTGAAATCAGGAAGTGTGATGCCTCCGAACAATTTTTTTTCAAGATTGTTTTGGCTACTTGGGGGCCCTTGAGATTCCATATGAATTTTAGTGCTTATTTCAATTTCTTGAGTTGAATGCTTAGTGTGTTCATTTTTAACTTTTTTTGTTTCCTCAAGAAGATATTAAAAGCTACAAATTTCCTTGTATATACTGTTATGATTAATGCTTGTCATTTGTGGGTCACAAATGTTGATGGGAAAGGCTTTATTATTAACTTAAATATATATATATTTGTGCCAGGCACGGTGGCTCACACCTGTAATCCCAGCGCTTTGAGAGGCCGAGGCAGACAGATCACAAGGTGAAGAGATTGAGACCTTCCTGGCCAATATGGTGAAATCCCGTCTCTACAAAAACTACAAAAAAATTAACTGGGGCGTGTTGGTGTGCGCCTGTAGTCCCAGCTACGCAGGAGGCTGAGGCAGGAGAATCGCTTGAACCTGGAAGGCTGAGGTTGCCACTAGGCTGAGATCGCGCCTGGGCAACAAGAGCGAAACTCCTCTGTGTCAAAAAATAAAAATAAAATAAATAGTAACGACCCAACGGAATTTGACTGCTTTTAAAAAACATAATTATTTCCAAATCTACGGAGCAGCTGAACAGTCTTCAGTGACGCCTAAGGTCACTGGGATTCGAATTCTTCCGCTCCCAAGAGTTCTGGGCCCTTTTATGCCCATGGGATTTATCTTGGCTCCTACTTCCACTTCTGTGACTACGCCCTTGGGAACACCAGTTGTACGGGCCAGGATGTGTGTCTGAGCTCCGCCCTGCGCCCTGTCCCTGGTCCTCCCTCCTGTGTTTCTCCTTCAGCTCCCTCTGTAGGCCCTCTGCTCCAGCAGAGTAGCAGTCCTGGCCTCAGGAGGCTTCCGCCCTCTCCTGGGCTGTGACTTCTGAGCTCTCTGAGTTCTTGCTGCTGTGCTTCTTAGGGCCAGGGTCACCTTTCCCTTTACTGTCCTGCTTCTGCAAGACAAAGAGGATGGTTGCTCTGCCTGTACCAACCGATCAGTTTTCTCTTTCTTTCTTTTCTTTTGTTTCCTTTTTGCCTTTTTTTATGCTTTTTTATTGGTTTTTCATCTTCAGAGCTCTCAGGCGAACTTGAGAGGTATGAGCCCCACAGGAGCCCTTCTGAAGCTCTTTGGTCACATCATCCGTTTCTTCTGAGTCATGAGGCGTTCGATAGTTAAGACAACAGGATCCTTGGCTAGTTCTTCCTTTGAGCTTGATCCCATTAAAATTGTAAATGGCCAGAATTGTGCTCTTCTGGTCTTCGCAGCAGAGGAAACAGAATCCTTTGGATTTCCCAGTCTTTGTATCCCGCACGAGATTGATGTTGACAATCTCCTCATACAGTGAGAATACACAGATGATGTCCCCTTCAGTCGGTTGGAAGCACTCCCAGGAAGATCCAGGCGCTGTCCTTGTACTCAGAATGCCAGGGACCTTATCGGGCACCCTAAGGGGGACCTCTCCCTCGTTCAGCTTGTTGATCAGCTTCACCTTGGGTTAAAGTGTTCACCTCCTTGGAGTGAGCCGAGATGGCGCCATTACACTCCAGCCTGGGCAAAAAGAGCAGAACTCCATCTCAAAAAAAAAAAGCGCTCACCTCCGCGGGCTCCCGCTCAACTTTCAGGTATCGGTGCCTGGGCCAGGCAGCACCCCGTGATACTTCACGTGTGTGTGTGGGGGGGGGTGTTACCAACCTTACTGAGATATAATTTACATAAAATAAAGCACATCTATTTAAATGTATGGTCTTGACTGGGCGCAGGGGCTCATGCCTATAATCTCAGCCCTTTTGGACGTCCCAGGTGGGTGGGTCATTTGAGATCAGGAGTTCGAGACCAGCCTGGCCAACATGGTGAAACCCCATGTCTACTAAAAATACAAAAAAATTAGCTGGGCATAGTGGCGCCTGCCTGTAATCCCAACTCCTCGGGAGGCTGAGGCAGGAGAATTGCTTGAACCTGAAAGGTGGAGGTTGCAGGCTCCGTTACACTTCCAGCTTGGGCAACAAGAGGGAAACTTCATCTCAAAAAATAAATAACTAATAAATCTTATGTAACCATCACTGCCATAGTTAAGATAGTAAACACTTCTGTTACCATAGAAACTTCCCTCATGCCTCTTTTCCACTCCCTGTCCCAGGCAAGTACTAATTTGATTTCTATCAATATAGGTTAGGTTTGCCAGTTACAGAGCTGAATAGAAGTGGAATCGCATTATATGGACTCTTTTTGGTCTGATTTTTTTTTCCCCTCAACTTCATGTTTTTAGCTTCATCCATGTTGTTGTGTGTATCAGTGATTCTCATTGTGTGAATGGATTACAATTTATTCATTTCCCTGCTGATGGACATTTGGGTTCTTTTTAGGTTTGGGTTATATTATGAATTAAGCCACTGTGAACATTTAGGTACAAGTCTTTGTGTGGACACATTTTTTTGTTTGTTTGTTTCTCTTGGGTATATTCTTAGGAATATAACTGCTGGGACACATGGTAAGAAATTGTGAGGCTGTTTTCCAAGATGTTGTACCGTTTTACACTCTCGCCAGCTGTGTATGAGAGTTCCAGTTACTTACATCCTTGTCAATTCTTGGTGTCATTCTGTTACTTTTAGTTAATCTAGTGGATGTGTAGAGAGAGCTCATTTTGGATTTCATTTGCATTTCTCTAAGGACTCATGATGCTGAGACTTTTTTTTAAATGGAACTTTTAAATTTATTTTTTTGTTTTGTTTTGAGACAGGGTGTCACTGTGTTACCCAGGATAGTCTTGAACTCCTGGGCTCAAGTGAGCCTCCGCCTCCCAAGAAGCTGGAACTACAGGCACACACCAGTGTGTCTAACATGCTGAAGATTTTTGCGTATGCTTTTTAGCCTTTCATATACATTTGTGAAGTGACACTTCAAGCCTTTCACCCATTTTTAAAATTGGATTGTTTATTTTCTTATTGCATTATAACAGCTGTTTGCATTTTAAGTTGGTAGAATTTTATTTATTTATTTTTATTTGTTTATTGCATTTCAGATTTTGGGGTACATGTGAAGAACATACAATATTGTTGCATAGGTACACACATGGCAGTGTGATTTGTTGCCTGCCTCCCCTTCACCTATATCTGGCATTTCTCCCCATGCTATCTCCCCACAACTCCCCACCCCCCACTGTCCCTCCCCCCCACTGTCCCTCCCCTATTTTCCCCCAACATACCCCAGCGTATAGTGCTCCCCTCCCTGTGTCCATGTGTTCTCATTGTTCAACACCCGCCTATGAGTGAGAACATGCGGTGTTTGATTTTG
>PVKP010047361.1:0-15067 GCA_004027715.1 Plecturocebus donacophilus | reverse complement strand
TTAATTCCACTATCCCGCTTTCTTTGTTCAATGTCTGTCATTCCAGCTCCTGAGATACAGTCCAACAGCAACCATGAAAATAATCATTGTGCCTATTTAAAATTCACTTTAATGACAACTCTATAGGTCACTTTGCAAAAATGAGTTTTCTCAAATTTTTAGATCTGCAAAGGAGTGTCCACTGAAACAAACATGAAGAATGTCTCCAAACATTATAAAAAGTATTTTTGATTTTGGTGAAGATGATGATACAAATAGTGGCACAGGTCCCCTTTTTTCAGTCATCACCTGAGAGAACACAGTTGGGAAAATGAGAAAAGGTTAGAAGCAAAATTTATGTCATCAGTAAGAAGTAATAAAATCTGTCTGTAAAATGATATGCAACAGCCATTCTATTATGAAGAAAGAGCAGGTGGACAAAAATTCTTTTTGGAGTATTCTAATAATAAAGGAGGCCAGATGTTAGCTCTCTTTCTTTCTTTTTTTTTTTTTTTTTTCGGTTGTTGTTTTTCCTGAGATGGAGTTTCAGTCTTGCTGCCCAGGCTGGAGTGCAAAGGCATGATGTCTGCTCAATGCAATCCCCACCTCCCAGGTTCAAGCAATTCTTCTGCCTCAGCCTCCTAAGTAGCTGGGATTACACGCAGGTACCACCGTGCCTGGCTAATTTTGTATTTTTAGTAAAGACAGGGTTTCACTATGTCGGTCAGGCTGGTCTTGAACTCCTGACCTCAAATGACCCACCCATCTTGGCCTCGCACTGGAATCACAGTCATGAGCCACCATGCCTGGCCTCTTTCCTTCTTATGTCTTGTGAAAAACTGACCTCTCCAACATCATCCACATGATGTCTTTGTATTTGGATTCCTTTTACCTCTAGGTCACTTGCTGACATACAGAATTATTACATGCAGTATACATGCATTTCTGCACAATAAACACTAACAGCAATGCCTAAATATTCAAATGATAGTAACAAAAGGAACTCAGTCTATTTGATGAGAAAGAAATAGTAACTATACTAAAAAACATAGAGGCTACAAATGAGACTTTGGAGAAGATACAATTCCTAAACTGTTCTGGGCATAATCAGACCAATGAAATCCATGGAAATAATAGTATTGTTTTATGCACCTGTTTCAGGAAATTTCTTCCATAGCAACATGTTACCAAACAAGATCTGAATGTCAACTAGCTGCTATAAAAAATCATCAAGCTTATGAAAAACAGGATATATCAAGTCCCATCTAAGCAAACTGCCCCTCCCCCAATCAAGTTAGCACTCAACTGCCCTTACAATCGTATTGCTGAAGGAATGAAGAACGCTTCAATGAAAGCACTGCAACAGGCCATTGACTGATGGTAGGTACCATTCTTTAGATTAAAAACAAAGATGATAAAACACTCCTTCCTGGAACTAACGTCTCCTGACAAGGAAAAAGAAGAAACACTGTAAGGTGAGATATATACCACTCTAATGAAACAGCTAACGTGGTAGGTTAAGTGAATGCTCATGTTGAATTTTATTACAGGTTAACATTTAGAAATACTTCCTAATTATCAATCCTATAGCAAAGTCGACTCCACAACAGCAGTAATGAATCTGATAACTTTCAGTAGCAGCATCTTTTCATGGTTTCCATGAACTTCACTCTATTATTTCAAAGGACTGTATGTGAAAACATTTTGAGAAAACTGTACACTTATGAAAACACACATATTGTCAATTTTATGATTTCCAGTATTTGACACCTAGTCATTTCTATTATTAGTTATACTGTCATATTTGACCATAAATAACTAATTAAAGATATTCTCGCTACGTATTTGTCTGTGTCTGTGCAAGCACCTGTGGCAGGCCAGGTCTCATTAATGCAGGTCTCCACAACAACTGTTTCTTAAGTTAAACACTAAAAGCTGAAAGAGTCGTTTCCCTCATATGAAGGCTGGAATGTCACAAAGGCCCCCCAAATTTTGTGTAGGCCTTTCTTGAACCTTAAAGCATGATTAAAGAAGTTTTATTGAGAGTCTGAAGAAACTTTCCAGGACTCCACAAATAAAGTTTATTGGGGGTTTGAAGGAACTCCCCAAATCTCCATGATTTAGTAGGAGACAAGATAAGGGTAATCACCTCAGCACCTGGACCCACTTATATTAAGTAAATTTACTGAGACTCCAGAGGAAGGTCTTTAAGACTCAGAGCTTAATTATAGATTACTTATGTCTTCAGAGGAATATACATTTACACACAGACATAGAGCTTAAAAGGTATATAAGCTCTGGAAAACTTCCTAATTTTGAGTTGGTGTGGCAACAATTTCCAGGCCTTCTTCCTGTAATCAGCTGCAGAAATAAAAAGTCTCTTCCTCCCCAGTTAATCTGCATCATTATTGGGCCATGAGAAACAGCAGCCTGATCCTCAGTTTGATCTGGCAACCAATCGATACCTACACTTGAATAAAATGTATTTTAAAGACTAACTCATTTGATAATTCCAAGGTGCCCCAAAAATACACCTGTACCCGTATTATTTTCCTGAGCTCAGGCAAAACCTTATCACCAAACAGTACTAGAATCTTCTTACCTGTGTTTGCAGTTAACTTGTAAATTAAGGGACTCCATAAGAAAGGGATGTTCCTGAATACTCGCAGTTGAGCTGCAAGTAAGTCTCTCAGTCATCCCGATTACCTAAAAAAATCAGTATCCAATACAGAAACATTTAGATACAAATCAGGCACCAGAACATAGCATTAGGATAATTACAGGCTAGCCAGGCATAGTGAATAGAGAAAACCAAGTACACCAGCAATCATTTCACTTTCTCACTAACTTTAAAACCAGAGCTTTTAGAAAAATGCTTACAATATTTAAAATTTATCTCTGCTAATTTTGAATGATCCATAAATCTCCAAAGGCCTACTCAACCACTTTAAAAGGAAGGAAGCAATCTTTTTTCAGTTTATACCACGTTAATGAAGGATAACTTCCACCTCATCCCTAGAGATAGCTCCTGCAACATCTCAATCTAGTCAGTACACACTAATACAGCATTGCTACTATGAAAATTTAGTCTCCTTATAGAATGTTTCAGTTAGTATTTCCTTTCACTCATTTGTTTCTCAACCAAAATTTTACTGTTTCACACTTACCTCAAATTCCATCTTCTGCTTCCTTCCTTTGGTAATCCAATACTCTGGTTCATGGTAGTAGCTGCATTACTATCTAAATCACATGCTCTTTGTGAGATCAATCAAAAACTGTTCTTAACGGCTGTTGGGAATAAGAAGTTGAATACTACAGCCCACTGTTCCTAGGATGTTGAATGTCATGGATGAAGATAGGCACAAAGTGGTTGTCTCTTTAAAATTTCCTGTTGTTTAAATGTTCACTTTGAAATATCTTTTGAAAACTTCAGGTACAAAAAGTAGAAGTAGTCCTTCTATTCTCCTTTCTCCACAGACGACTGTTAAAACTTTGTCATGTCCTTCCAAACAATTTTCATATGAATCACATTATTTTCTAGATTTTTATCATGTAGCAATATATAAATATGTACATACACATTCTTTTGATTTTTAACTCATGTTACGATTTCAATGTGTATTTAAATAATCACCATTTTCACAACACTTACGTATTAACTGTCAGAATGACAAGCCCTAAGTATAATTCATACTTTTATAATTAACCATTAATATTTCAGTTAGAAAAACTAGAAACGTATGCATAGACCTCTGTAAACAACTAGTTGTTCACTTAAACATGACACAGAATAGCAATTTAGTGCTACAAAACATATTCTATCTAGAAATTTTTTAGTGTTAGAATTACATTCATGTTAAAGAAGCTACAATTACTGCACTCTTTCATTGACAGGTATCTCAGATATTTATGATTTTATAGCTAACTTATAGTAAATTTTTGAGAATCGGAATAGATAAAATCCCAGTAGCCAGCTATAACACTTCAAAACTTTTACAAAGTATCAATTTGATTGTCATTGCCAAACTGCTGCTTAAAAAGACACAAAATGTATACTTTTGATATATCCAGTATTCTATCCATACTGGATAGAATCTTCATAAAAATTTTCCTAATTTATATTGTAAACTTGAAATCTATTTCTGATTATCATATATCTGATAGTTCTTAAAAGCTATCACAAAAATAAAAAATATTCATAACCAGTTTTTCCAAACTCATATAGATAAATATGGAAAGAGATTAGAAAATGGTTATAGACCTGCTTACTATTTAATGGAAAATCTGCATACATTTAGATGTAACATAAGCGGAATGTTAGAAATATCTGCAAGCTTAGAAATAAAACAATAGTTCCATAATTTGTTTTTTGATACGGAGTTTTGCTCTTGTTGCCTGGCCTGGAGTGCACAAAGGCACGATCTCAGCTGGCTGCAACCTGCGCCCCCTGGGTTCAAGTGATTCTACTGTCTCAGCTTCCCAAGTAGCTGGGATTACAGGGGCCCGCCACCATGCTCGGCTAATTTTTGTAATTTTAGCAGAGATGGGGTTTCACCATGTTGGCCAGGCTGGTCTCAAACTACTGGCCTCAGGTGATCCGCCCACCTTAGCCTCCCAAAGTGCTGGGATTACAGACCTGAGCTACCATGCCCGACCACTAGTTCCACAATTTTTTTTTTTGAGACAGTTTCATTCTGTGGTCAGGCTGAAGTGCAGTGGTGCAATCTTGGCTCATTGCAACCTCTGCCTTCCAGGTTCAAGTGATTCTCCTGTCTCAGCCTCCTAATTAGCTGGGATAACTGGCAGGTGCCATCATGCCCAGCTACTTTTTGCATTTTTTAGTAGAGACGGGGTTTCACCATGTTGGACGGGCTGGTCTCCTGACCTTGTGATCCGCCTGCCTCAGACTCCCAAAGTGCTGGAATTATAGGCATGAGCCACTACACCCGGCAGTTCCACATTTTTAAAAATGAAAACACTAATCAGTAAATGAGTGAAAGATTAATACCCTTGAGATGTATCAGATCTATGCCATTAAATTTAGATGTGCATGTGTGTATTTATGATATACATGGATATGAATTCAAATAAATTTGCAAAGAGTACAAATAACAAAAGAACAATTATTTAAATGATCTTTTAACACTCAATACATCTAATTTACAATGACCATTCCCTTCTCAAGTCTTCCTCTATCTTTCTAAAGATGAAATATCCAGGGAGTTTTGTTTGTTTGTTTGTTAGCAGTATACAACGTACACAAAAAAAATCAATGGTTATTTTCCTTATACGAGAGACCCTAACATTCAAAAGATATGGAGGCAATCTACTATTCCCTCTCAAAACACACAAACACCAAAATGTTACACAGTATAAGTCCCAAGAAGGCCAATTACTGATTATCTATTATACTACTGAACACTTAAAGGAGTCAGTTATGATACTTTACAATGAAATATTTATAAATTTATACTTTGTTGAGACTCCATGCGTCTAGCAAACTAGGTCTTTAGAAAATGACATTTGTATCTGTTATTTTGTTTTTTGAATACTGTCATGCAGTCTAATACAAAACTGTGTTATTCAAAGAGGTAGAATTTTTCCTTATAAAAGATATTTCCTATATCTTTTATATATAAACTGACTATAAAAGTCTATTTATATAATGCCCTATCAACACTATCCCTACAAAATTAAGACTGAAATTTAAAAAATATAATAGAAGCACTAAACAATGGTTAAAATATAATCTTTTCTGATTACAATTCAAAGTTGAAAATACGCATTCTTTTAACTTTTTCCTTACACTAACAACCCAATATATACCAAAATATGTATGTCAAGAAGCCCAAAATTTTATCAAGTTCATTGCCAAGACATTTGCAAAACACAATGAAACCATGAAATTTTACAATGACTTATTTACAAAATTGTACTTTGTGAGAACCTATACATCTAAAAAGACTAGATGTTAAAAATTAAAATTTTGTATCTTTTATTTACAAAGTTGTCTTGAATACTGTCATGCAACCAAGGGAACACATACAGAATTTTGTATAGTTCCTAGAGGTAGTAGAAAATCTCTTTAATGAAGTCATTTATATCTTAAACAATAACAGAAAAATTATGATATCAGGAAGTACATCTGGAAAGACCAAATGCATTTACATGACATTTCATGTAAGTTTTTAATTTAATTTATTTATTTTGAGATGGAGTCTCACTCTATTACTCAGGCTGGAGTGCAGTGGCACAATCTCAGCTCACTGCAACCTCTGCCTCCTATATTCAAGCCATTCTTCTGCCCTGGCCTCCCAAAATGCTGAGATTACAGGCGTCAGCCACCGTGTCCAGCCTTCATCTACCTTTTTAAAAATATGCAATTCATATATGATATAATGGTAAACTATATAAGAATGGGTAACATGCAGAGAGTCTTGTCATTTCCTCTTTCTAATATCCAAATTAAAACATGATAAATTTTGTTTATCTCCAAGGTCCTGTGTATCAATAATCAATTTCACTGCCACATTAGTTGCAAAAGACAATAGTACTAGCAAATTTAAATGAGATACTTAAGAAATTCATACTTCGTGAGACTCTCTATACATCTAGAAATAACAGATGTTTAAAATTAAATATTGCATTTGCTTATTATTTACAAAATTGTCTTGGTTACTGCCATGCAAAAACTGAACAAAGAACTATATAATAAGAATCTATGGTACGTTCTTAAGAAAAATGAATTGCATCATGAACCTCAGTACAACTAGGAAAGTAAGATATATCTTTCAATAGAGATGTTACTTTTACATGAAATTGACCCAAACAATTTAATTAAATTTTACTTTTAAACATGTGGGGGAAAAACCAGTCTATCTCCCTTTCTAACATGACAGCATATACACATTTAATACATAAGCTTAAATATGTGCAAGTAATTTGTCTTTTATAATACTAGCAATGCAATGAAGACTACAAAAAGGGAAAAGAACAATCTATCATCAAAAGAAAAATGTGTCTATCCTCTTTATCAACAAACTATGTATTTACAAAGTTGAAATGTTATAGAACAACTATGATAAACACAGCTATTTAATAGTAAACTCAAGAGGGCCACCCACACAGAGCTCTTAAAATCATTTGCAGGTCTAAGCATAGTTTAACAAAGTGATGTTTGCAATATACTTATGTCTACACTAGCTATAAAACAACAACAACAAAAAAAAATAAAGAGGATTGCACAGTTGTCTGGCGATATCCATGGAAGGGGACTGGTACCTGTACCACACCCCCATACCAAAATCAGCACATCTCACTCCCTCAGTCAGCTCTATGGAACCCATGGTAATGAAAATGGGGTGTTCTATTTACCCAGATTTCAGACTGCCAATGCTGTACTTTCCAGCTGCATTTGCTGGCAGATGAAAAACCTGGAGTTAAGAGGGTCGACGTGACAACTGTACATTACAGATATGAAATGACAAAACATTCAACATCCTTCTCCATGTGCTTCCAAACAAGTGAATCAGGAAGCGAATGCCTATATTAATAATTTTTAAATATATATGTATCAGCAATGTCTGTGTATTAATATAAAAAGAATATATTATTTTAAAGATAGAACCTGACTCTACACACAGCAATCTAAAAATCCCACTCTACCATAGAGGTGTGGTATACCATTTCACTTCAGCAAACATAAAAAGCTTCTGCCCTATATTTTTAAGCAAAATATATCCACCAAATATAACAAATTTCTGCACATTTATAAAGGTAGTTGACATATTATACATGGACACATCAGCAATCAAGTAAACCTCTACATAAACACCAAATTAAAAAAATAAAGGTTAACACTTCTATCGGTAAAAGATCATTTTCAATTACACTTTAACATTCATATATTGTCTATCTTCATGTATGTGTACGGTGGATGTTTCTACATATCTAGGAAATTCAGATGTTATTCAAGATGCTTAACTATTATTCACACAGCAGTCAAATGCTCTTCAGCTGTATCCAAGCATCCAACAGCCCAATAAACACAGGAAGGGACAAGCCACCAATTAGATTGGAATAAAAAAAAATATTAAAATGTACATTTTCATATAAAAATGTTTTAGACAAAGACTATCTCATTTTTTAAAACTTCAGAACCCAAAACAAAACCAAAAGACCCTCAAAATCAAACCTCACAAGAACAAACATGCTAACTGTATTGGCAAACAATGATTCTACTTTTGAATGAAAATATATTTCCAAAACTATGACAGTAATTGCATATTCAAAAAAGTTATAATTATCTTCTATGTACAATTTATACTCTACATCAACCCCATAAATCCCACATAAACATAGCATAGCATTTCTACTGATCACACTAAAGTGTGTATGCCCTTGCCTAGTAGTTCACTGGTCACAAAATATGCCTATTAGTAATCTGTATGCAGATGCTAAAAAGCAAAAGGTAACATTTGTCTACTCTTATTTTTATCAGCCATACAATATCTGGCAATTTAAGAATATTTCTATTCTATGGCAATAAATATTATTTATACAGTGATATGTATGCATAAATAAACCTGCATACACACAAACACACGTGTCAGTAATTCCTACAAATCAAAGAGTAAACATTTAAAGCAAAATAATTATGTATTGTGACTGTTTTATATACATCTAACAAAATTCCCCTTCAGCTGCTCAATTATTTACAAATATAAGCGATCTGACTATGGGAAGAAAGGAACAAAAGCTTTCACTAAATATATATGTATATATATAGATATGTGTGTGAGTGTATATATTTAGAAACAGGCAGACATTACAGCTCCTATGATTTAATAACATATAACAACCATGTATATTATATACACATAACACAAGTGTTCCATTGATTAGCCAATGACCTAATGAACTCAAGTTTAACACCCATTGCTAGCATTCCCATAACATACTTAAAATACCTCTACAAATAGAAACATTTTAAATCAAAACAAGTCATTATTGATGAAAGTCACATTTCTTTGGCAAACGAACTTTTCTATCCCGTGCTATTTGACCTCATGTGGCAATTTTTCTGTTATGTAAAAAACTGCATATATACCATGTTGTAGCCATCAGAAAAACATTGTCAGATATATATTTCTATTAAGATGTACAGTATTATAATAGAAATTATAAGAACATTCCAATTATAACTACCACAACCTAAAAATTAAGCCATGATCCAACAAACAGTTTGCTTTTTGCAAGCAAAACTGGTTCTATCCCATATGAATTAAAAATGTCTATATATCTAGAAAATTAGATGTTAAAAGTATTTAGCATATCCACCAGCAATGAATTAGTGTTTTGAGGCAATTTAATGAATTAATATTCTGAGAAGTGATTTAGCACTCCCACTAGCAAAAGGAAAGCAGTCTACCTGTTTGCAACGTAATGTTGACATATATGCAAGACTCCCAGCATCTTCACGTGGATTTAAGTCTGGAGGCCCTGCAACATACGCTCCTATGCACAAAGGGCTCCTGACACCCCACCCTGTTATCTCCAAAATCCACATCTAATATTTGCCTAATACTTACAAAGGCATCTGGAGTCTAGACACTCCTATCAGTAACCAACGACATCATTGTGAAACAATTTAATCTCCCCCAAAATGTTAAATGTCAGCCATTATCTATGCTGGTTAAGATTTAGTAACACAATCCTGTTGATTATACATGCAAAGTAATACAAAAGCCCATTCAACCCTTAACATACAAGTGTTCATAGAACCTGGCCTTTTTGGCAACTCCATCATGAAAAGATAATCTTACATCATGAAAATTTTAACACAAAGACCACTGACAAAATAACATCTACATCCATGACTTTCATAGATACAGCAGCATTAATAAAACTTTGTAGTTAGAAGTTGTATACATTAAGTTTTCCCAGAAAAACATCACAGCAATAAACCAAAGTAAAAGGATTTTTAATGTACACAGGATTAGTAAGAGCCCACTCAGCGGTATTCTAACATTATTTCTACAATCATTTTCTAAAATGTTTCTATATACTTTAGCAAACTCATTGTTAGCAGTATCTATGTACCAAGAAAATGTCATAAAACAATTATGAACTTTATGTACTGTATCCTCAAATGCACATAGACAAAATGCCTTTTTTCTAATTAAGACACAAAACACTTCCCATGTCATTTTCTATTGCCCTTAGGCACTTAACAAATGAATACAGAACTGTGTACATCTTTAAAAGGTGACCTGAGAATTCCTTTCTAATATCTGTTCTAGAATAAAATTCTACCAAGTACATTTTCAGAAGCTTCCCTAGGAAATCAGCTATTTAGCCACAGCAACCACATTAACAAGCTTAACAGATTCATGTTCAAAATCTGTCTGCTTTTAACTAATTACTTTCCAAGTAAGATTATGCAAAAAAAAAAAAGAACTATTACACAATTTCATTGTCTGACTTAACTAAGGTACAATGAAGAATTCATACACATTATTCAATGTGTATCTTATATTTTCATTTCAATACTATTATCCAAACATAACTTTCCCACATATTTAAACAAACTCATAGGCTAAGTACATCCAGGAAAAGAAGTTAATACAATTTGAATATTTGGAGCTCTTTCACAATGCTAGCACAAGAGTGGGAATGATGTCCTTATTGCATGTGCACACAAGTATATCACGTGCAGGGCTTTTACTGATAAATCTTTCAAACGCAAGTAGACTCTCCACAGCAGGGAAAAAAACATTCTTGGTTGAAGTTCAGGCAAGTATCGATCTACATTTCTTTCTTCCAAGGTTTTCTAGCTGATGAAGCATCTAGCTGAATTCAACAAATCTTACTCTTCCCCTTCTATCCACATATTCCTGCAGGGTTGGCTTGTCAACTTGAGTTTGTGCAGACCAGCCAAAGTATTTCAAGTTTTATACATTTGAAATGTTCTTCAATTCAAAAGACAATTCTTTATGCATCTGTCAAGCTGTGACTCAGATGGCATTTTGGGGAAGAATCTGGAGTCAGTTACTGTTCTGATGCTGTAAGGAGCAGGCAAGTAAGAGTAGATCTGGACCATGGCTCTACAGGGGACCATGGCCAAAGACCCTTTAAAGCGGCCATCTCCATGGGGGTTTAGACTTCCACCATAGTCAAGAATATAAGTGCTCCAGAAGCTCTAGAAAAATCTGTAAACTAGTTTTCTCAATGCTGGGGTAGTCACTCAGATTACTCCCTCCTGCTTATGTATTTCAATGAAAAAAAGGTTCACAAATCTACCCTAAATCATATGTTGCAATCAGTGTTTCCTGCTGCAAAACTTTCTGAAAATTTTTAAGGAGAGGATTAGAGTGAAGGAACACCATAAAATATACCGAGCCAAATGTTCAGTGTCTGTAAGTGGGCGGTTTCCAGTGTTTACTGTGGCAAACGATGTTCTAAATATTATAAATTATGCAATCTTTGCTCTCTCTCATGATTATTGCTTATTTCTAAAAACTCTTGAAACATGACAATTGCTTATTTAGTAAGAAAACCTGGCCGGGTGCGGTGGCTCACGCCTATAATCCTGGCACTTTGGGAGGCCGAGGCAGGTGGATCACGAGGTCAGGAGTTTGAGACCAGCCTGACCAACATGGTGAAACCTCGTCTCTAAGAAAAATACAAAAACTAGCTGGGAGTGGTGGCACATGCCTGTAATCCCAGCTACTCAGGAAGCTGAGGCAGGGGAATTGCCTGAACCTGGGAGGCAGAGGTTGCAGTGAGCCAAGATTATGCCACTGCACTCCAGCCTGGGCGTCACAGTGAGACTCCATCTCAAAAAAAAAAAAAGAAAACCTGATGAGATTTGTCTTTTTTTTCCCCCCAATCAGCTCTGCCAGACAGATGAATTAAAGAATCTGAGGTTAGAAGCAAGGGAACCAGCTGAAAGTATGTGAATACAGTTAAGATGACAAAGCCCTCAGATGGAAGAGAAACTCCAGATCAGTTATGTAATGGGGTGAACAGTATCTTTTGTACAGTAAGTTTCTAAAGAAAATAATCCTGGTCCATCTTTTTTAAGCTCCAATTTAGCCCACGAATGAAGGCAGTCTCCTTGTATGCTAGCTGGCATCTCCTGTATATGTCTCTTCAGAATTGACAGTCAAATGTATCACAGTGATCTTAAAAGGATGTTTCTGAATGTAAATGAGTTTAAGATATTTCACAAATTTACTTTCCAGTTATTCTTCTTGATCTGTTCATGTTTTGTCCATTTTCAAAATAATTCTTCAAGCCTTTTTATTTACATTGAATTGCAGATCCTATTTATGTCTACTACAGGAATCAACAGAGTAAACAACCAATATATTTTGCCAACCCAAATATAATAGATGCATTTTCATTTATTTTTATGTTGTCAACTACTCTCAACCCACTAATAAGTAAACTCTGTCTTAACCTCTCCAACAGCAATGGCCTCTTGATTTCTAACAGATTTGCTCAAAGGACAAGTTCATGTGAACACATGCTTTCTTTTAAAATCTGGAATATTTATTCTCCAGTGAGCTAGCCTGAAGTAGGTGGAGGCATCCAATAAAAATACAATCTTAAGGTACCACCTTTTCTATTTTTAACAAACCCCCAACCAGAAATATGGCAATGTCTTAGGAACCTCTCTACTTGATGAAAGACAACTTTAATTTAAAGCAAGACAGTATGTCCCAATTCCCTACTCGCAGCTATGTGTTAACAATGAAATGTGCTTTCTCTTGACCTAAACCCTAACAAAGGACAGAGAAAAAAAATCAAGGGTGAAACAGACAGCCATACTTTGCCTGTACTCTACTAAAGGGCAAATTTGTTATACTTTCTTCATTCATGTATCGACTCTACTAATGATTGTGGTTAACAACATACCAATGGAACAAAAACTATCCATCTAACACATTAACTAGACACTAATTATTATGCTAGGCCTTGAAGACAAAGCAGTAAAACGTACAATCAAGGCATCTAACAAACCATTAATATTTCTTTCTCTCTATGAGGGAAAGATATCTGAAAAGTCAGTCTATTTAGTCTTTTGAAACTATATTCCCAAATTCTGCCATGTACTCATCTTAGACAAATGAAAAGCATTACTTCAGTAAGTCAAAGCTTTTAAAGAAGTTATCATTATTGTGACTTTAACAATTTCTAAGGGATGGATTTTTTTTAGTTTTTCTTGCTACCTTGACATCATTGCCTAAGGCCGTAATTCACACAATAGATAAAACACCCAGTCAACCTAAAATGTGAAGCCACGGTCGTCCAGCCACGCTCACTAGAGAGAGTTACATATCATATAATTGACATTACAATAAAAAGTTCATGTCCCAAATTTGTTACCATCCTCCAAAATAACTTCAATAATTCAAAGGCCATATATATGTTTAAATCCTCTGTAATTTCTTCTCACTTTATTCAGTCCAAGCCAAGAAGTATGCTTGTTTGAAGTCTGGGTTTCTTGTTCAGTTGCTATTGCTTTGAGAATGACTCTTATTTGACCTGAATATATCCATATTCTTCAGCACTTCCAGACCTGGAAGGGTTTCAGCTAAAGTGGTTAATATTACAGTTTTTAAGTAAAAGAAAACAGTCCATTGTAACACTATTCCCATCATTGGAAAACAGTACTGTATTTCAAAAAACAACTAAAGTCACTGGAATGCCAAACTGTATGTTGAAATTTACCAAGAAAACAGTATTTCCCAAACCCAAAATACATAAACCCACCAGAAGTAGATGCTTAACAATAAATAAATAAAACAAGTTATAATGAGTTCAGTAATTAACATTAAATACGAACAGGATTACCTTTCCTTCTCCCAAAAGGGTAGTCATTAGGCAGAAATTACCACAACATATTCATTGATATAATATCTGCTCTTAAAATGTTATTGTTTAATCTGCTTCTGGAATTCTTTTTTTATCCAAAGTGAATTTAGCTGGATTGAATTTAGAAATAGCTGAATTTACTCAAATTTAGTTTAATTTAGATTTAATTGGGTATAGTTGATTCACTGCTAGGAAAATTATCAAAAAAAAAATTATCATAGACAGGTTCTATGAACCTCATATGAGGTAGGTAATTTAAATTTACACTAGAAATGTATTATTGTTAAGTGATATATGTCTACATTCCCCAGGAAATGATGAAGTATTTATATATATACACACCATTCTACACTGATTTACATTATTATGTAAGACAACTTTCTCTCAAGATTCCTTTGGTCATGATAACATTTAAAAATGTGCTATAACACGATTATTTCACTTATTTTTTATATCAGTGTTCAGTAAAAGACATATAATAGCACTCTAAGTGTGGTTCCTAGATTTATAACATTTAGGAACTTGATAAAAATCAACTTTTCATACTTACACCTAATAAGCCAGAAATGCTAATGTCATGACCCAGTAAACTCTGTTTAGAAACCCTTAGGTGATTCTTATCAAGAATGAATTTAATGAACTACCAACTAACCAAAGCTGTCTAGAAATATAGTCCTTTATTCATTCTAATAATTTAGCAAGAACCTACATTTAATCAGCACATCTTGCTAATTAAAACAATCTCAGTAAAAGACAGTATTACCTATTTATGGTCACCTCAAGAAAAGGTATAGAAGCTAACACGGAAAAGGGAGCTGAAACTCCTCTCTGAAGCGAAACAGAAACTTGCATGTAAATGCTAATTCTGACTCCTAACATATACCATCTATTGTTCCACAATTCAAACCATACAAGTTTTCAGATTTCCAACAAATGAAACAATCATATTACTCTCAATTTACCTTTCTCCCTTCATAGAACTCAAGAACATGCTCTAACCACATTAAACTTTGTTTCTTTCCTTATTTTCCTCCTACTACTCATTAATGCAGTTTGCCATCTACTGCTAACTTATTCCTTCCACTACTTTCAGCAAATTACTTTTATCATGAATTAGCTTGGCTGGACCTCAGACTCCTTTTGCAGGAACGGTTAAGTGTCATCCAATTCATCTCATCATCAAGCCAACCCTCCTCCTACCACTCCA
>PVKP010047360.1:0-15067 GCA_004027715.1 Plecturocebus donacophilus | reverse complement strand
CTAATAACTTTGAAAAAAGGTTTGACGAAATGCTAACGAGAATGGACAATTTAGAGAAGAACATAAACGAATTAATGGAGCTGAAAAACACAATACGAGAAATCCGTGAAGTATGCACAAGTTTTAACAGTCGAATTGATCAAGTAGAAGAAAGGATATTAGAGGTCAAAGACCAACTTAATGAAATGAAACGAGAAGACAAGATCAAAGAAAAAAGCGTAAAAAGGAATGAACAAAATCTCCAAGAAATATGGGACTATGTGAAAAGACCTAATTTACGCTTAATAGGTATACCTGAAAGTGACGAAGAGAATGAATCCAAGTTGGAAAATATTTTTCAGGATATTATTGAGGAAAATTTTCCTAAACTAGCAAGGCATGACAATACTCAACTCCAGGCAATACAGAGAACCCCACAAAGATATTCCTCAAGAAGACCAACCCCAAGACACTTAATTGTCAGATTTACTCGGTTTGAAATAAAGGAGAAAATACTAAGGGCAGCCAGAGAGAAAGGCCAGGTTACCCATAAAGGGAAGCCTGTCAGACTCACAGCAGATCTCTCAGTAGAAACTCTACAAGCCAGAAGAGAGTGGGGGTTAATATTTAACATCCTTAAAGAAAAAAACTTTCAACCCAGAATCACATATCCAGCCAAACTAAGTTTTATAAGCCAAGGAAAAATAAAGTTTTTTGCGAACAAGCAAGAACTCAAGAGACTTCATTACCACCAGGCCTGTTTTGCAACAACTTCTGAAAGAAGCACTATATACAGAAACGAACAACCAACATCAGTTATCCTAAAAACTTATCAAAAAGTAAAGAATATTACAACAATGAAGAATTTACATCAACTAATGGGCAAACAGCTATTAAATTCACATTTACCGATATTAAGCCTAAACTTAAAGGGATTAAATGCCCCAATCAAAATATACAGTTAGACAAATTGAATAAAAAGTTAAAACCTATCGGTACGCTGTATTAAGACCTTTCTTATAGGCAAGGACACACAAAGACTTAATATAAAGCGATGGAGGTAGATCTACCAACCTAATGGAGAGCAAAAAAAAAAAAAAAACCGGATGTGAACTCAGACCTGGAACAAGCAAACTTAATAAATATTTACAGAACCTACCACCCCATATCCACAAAACATATATTTTTTTCAATATTATATCATACCTATTCTAAAAGTGATCACATAATAGGAAATCACTTTTTAGCAATTGCATAAGCATTTCAGAGATTTAAATGAAATCCTGAGCAATAGAGCAAGATTCTCGTTCTCTCTCTCTCATTCTCTTTCTTTTTTCTTTTTATTCTACTTCTTTCTCAAAAAAAGAAAAGAAAAAAAAAAGCACTACAAAATTTCATAAACAAAAACAGATATGAGATCACATTTTAGGTATTAACCCAATGCATAATAGATCAAAAGAAGATAAAAAAATTGCTTCATATAAGGTTCTTTACTCGTGTGTTACATAAGAGAATTATCAGGGACTTTGCAGAATCTTACTAAACCCATAAGTTGCTACAATAGAGACATCTATCATATAGTAGCTAAACAGAGCTGTGGGTTAGTGGGCAAAACACTATACTTGAAAGCAAAAGCTAGATTTTACTGCAGACCGTGCAACTTACAGATGGTGTGATCTTCAAGTTGTTCAAGCTCTTCAAACTTTATTTTCCTTATTTATAAGATGAAAATAAAAATATCTACCTTGTAGAAATAGTGTAGGGATAAATAAAATAATTGACAGAAAAACACCTAGCATAGTCTCTGACACCTCTATAGTACTAAATGTCAATTTGGGACAAGTTTATATTTTTAATTTAGAAATCATGAAAAATGCCTGTAATACGACTGTTAATTACATGAGGGCAGGGATTTTTGCCTGTTTTGTTTACTGCTCTATATCTAACACCCGGCATAGTATCTATTATATAGTAGGTGACTAATAATTATTTGTATAGTGAATGAATGGTCACCATGCAGAAATCTGCTAATCATCTTCCCAAAAGAAGTACCGGTACTATCATGATACGGGCAAAGAAGAAACAGCATGATATAAAAATATTAGGTTATTACTGGCAACAGCAAGAGTCTTCAGCCAGCTTTCAGGCTTCCCTTCAACTGCTGCTCCATCTTGTTCTCCCCTTTGCACCAGCCTTCTTTTCCTTCTCCTCCCCATCTTCACCTGACTAGGAGTCAGGAGACCCATATCCTATTCCCAGCTCAGACACTATAATTTAGATCTTTGGCATGTCACCAAACTTTTCTGATTAAAATGAGCTTTTCTGCCTCAGTTTCTCTATCCATTGGAATCTTCCCATAGCAAATGAGAGGAAAAACCAACTAAAACTACCAGAGCAAAAATGGAGATTTAAAAAAATGGAAACTTCCAAGGGATGAGCTAGCTAGCTTCAAACACCACTGTAGGCTTCCATTTCCAGCCCCCATCTCCCATTCCAGGCTTACTGTGTTAGGGCACCAAGCCCTGCAGCAGAGTTGGCTTTCCTAGAGCTTGAAAGAGAGATGTAAGAGGTCTCATACTGGAGGCTTCTAGCCCCAGTTGGTCCAAGTTGTTTCACAGCCCACACCTGAAGATAACACTGGGGACGAGGAATATGGGATGAAGTGATCGTTTACAGTCATTCCCAAGCTCCACGCCTAGTGTCCCCATGCTAAGTGGCATTAGCTGAACCACAAGCATGTGGGCTGAAATGAGGTTGTGGATCCCCAAGCAAAAGATCTGTATACTAATAAAATGTAAAGAGAAAACAAAAATGGTAAACATTAATTAATTTTCCCTCCCAGGATCAGCATAAGAGACCGCTTAATCTCCTTTATTACTTGAAATGGTGTGATCTTGTGTACTTCCTCTTTAGAGAATATCTAGTCTATGCCATTCCCAATGTGTAACTTTTACATTTTAAAGGGTAAGAACTAGAGCTGAGTGAGGTTGCTGGCACCTGTAATCCCAGTGACTCTGGAGGATGAAGATCACCTGAGGCCAAGAGTTAGCGACCAGCCTAAGCAATGTCGTAAGACCCCATCTCTAAAAGAATAAAAAGCTTAGGCATGATGGCATGTGCCTGCAGTATCAGCTACAGGGGAGGCTGAGATGGAAGGATCACTTGATCCCAGGAGTTCTAGGCTGCAGTGTGGTATGATCGCACCACTATACTCCAGCCTGGGTGACACAGTGAGACCCTGTCTCAATAATAATAATAATCATAAAGAACTAAGTTTTTATGCATTTAATAAAAATTCAAGTAATACAGAGGTATGCATAGTACAACGTAGATTTTCCTTCTACCCAAGATTCCTCTCTGCCCCAGAGAGAAGCACTATTATGTTTTTCAGATAGGCATCTAGAAATATTCCATCTATATACAAGCTTAGTTGTGTGTCTTCATGCCTGTAAGCACGTACATATTTATACACCCAAATATGTATAAAACACAAGCTATAAGCATCTGTATTTATACACACATCCTATTAATTTTTTAAATACTGTTTCTTGAGTTTTTAACTTAATGAATTTGGGGCATTCTTCAGCAGTTCAAAATCTCTAGGGAAGTGAAATAGTAAAGTGATTAATAGCAGATGCTAAAGCACCACCCTGGGTTCAAATCCAGCTCTGCCCCTTATTGGCCGTGTAACCTTGGGCTAGTTGGTTCACCTCTCTGTGCCCCTCTCAAATTGGGCTAACACAGCACCTACCTCGGAGTATTGTAGGGAAAGTTGAGTGAATTAGTATATGCAGAGTAGTGCCTGGCACACGGCAAGTGCTCTGTCAGGTCTGAGTATCCACCTCATTCTGTGTAAGGACTGCATAGCATTTCATTGCTCACATGTGGCTTCTCATTGCTGTCTTTGTGTATACTGTCTTTTCTAGCCTTTGAATCTATTTTTCTCTCTTCTGTCAAAGACAAACTCAAAAGACCTACCTTGATAATCCTGTTTGATCCAGATCTCTCCCTAGGGTGAGGTGTTTAGATTTTTAGAGTATTTTGTCATTCAGTTTCCTTTAATGTCCATGACAGTTTCTTCTTATAAATGTTCAATATTTCTTAAGAATTGTGGGGTCTTTATCCAGACTTTGCTTTAGCTCTTTGTCATATCATTTATTTCTTATGTATTTTTTGCAAGAAATATGAAGTTTTTAATAAGACATATTTTTCAGCGTAACCACTTTTCCCAAAAGTCTGCCTTCAGTTGCCCGCATTCACCTGACTGCATTGGGGGAACTCAGTATCCCTCCTTACTAACCCATGCACTCCTTGCTGTCTCTGTTACTATACCTAATATGTTGTTTCAGTTATCCACTTACATGCCTGTCTCCCCATCTCTCTAGACTTTATATCTTGAGGACAGGGACCACGTCTAATTCTTCATTCTGATGGTAGGTGTACAATAAAAATTTACTAAATTAAACCGAATTCCTTTTCATTCGTTGGGCACTCAGTTGTTGCCTCAGTCACAGAAATACTCAATTAGTATACAAATAAAAAGAAAAATGCTGTGTTATTCTCATGTGTCATTTATTGAGTTCTTACTACGTATCCATTATTAAGCGTTATCCTTATACAGCTTTGTAAGAAAGATGGTTTTATCCCAATTTTTAGCTTAGAAACTGAGGCTTCATGAGTAACTTGACCAAGAATGGCTTCTCTTTCTTCATTTCCTCCCTCTCATGGTGTTTTATATACATATAATAATATTATCATTCTATTAATATATATCTTTTTTTTTTTTTCAGTTTTGAGACAGTCTCACTCTGTCACCCAGGCCAGAATACAGTGGTGCAAACTTGGCTCACTGGGTTCAAGCAATTCTCCTGCCTCAGCCTCCCGAGTAGCTGGGATTACAGGCACTTGCCACCATGCCTGGCTAATTTTTGTATTTTTAGTATGGACAGGGTTTCAACATCTAAGCCAGGCTGGCCTCGAAATCCTGACCTCATGATCCACCCGCCTCAGCCTCCCAAAGTGTTAGGATTATAGGCGTGAGCCACTGCGCCAGGCCTATATGTCTTTATATATAATATTTAATTTATATATGTGTAAGTTTTATGTATGTATAAAGCTTATTTTTACATTATATATATTATTCTATTAACATATTTTTTCAATTTATATATATAAACCAACACTATTAAGTCTCCAGTGTTGAGTTTTTTATATCTATATATAGTTGTTCTATTATATATGTAATATACACACAAATATATATGGATGTTTCTCCATACTAGAACTTGTACTTTGAAATCCTGCCTCCAGGCTCAGCTGTTTGTTTGACATTATCACTTGGATGTCTGGTAGACTTAACATATTCGCATCTGAATTTCAAATCTTCCCCACCAATCTGCTCTGGCTCGTAGTTTCCCCTTCTCAGAATGTGGCTGCTCTATCCTTCCAGCTGTGCAGGTCCAAAATCTTGGAGTTTTCTGTGACTCCTCTCTTCTTCTCAAACCCCACATGTAATCCATCGGGTAGTCTTATTGGCTATGCCCTCACAATTTTTTTAGAAGCTAATTAGTTTTCACCACCTCCAATGCTGCCACCCTGGTACAAGCTACCATCCTCAGCATCTTTCTTCCAGTGGATTTTAGCATCCATGAATGATTATTTTCTAAATCAATTATCAATAATTGATTATTATAAATTTGTAATTTTCTGTTTCTAGCCTTCATGACACTTTTCAGGGTTTCTTAAAAGAGCTTTTCTGCATACTTCTTAAAAAAATAGCATCAGTATGCACTCGTGGATTCTTTTGTTACTCATTGTACTATAAGCCATTCATGTCATTATTCATTTTGATTCTCAAATTGTCCTAGTCTTGGCCAGTGGGAGTCTTTTACGCTAGCTCCTATGTCTTTTCGGTGTGTCCCCACCTTTTTTTCCCTAACACTCCCTTATTTCTTAAATTGTGAGATATTCTAGGTTCATGTTATACCTTCACTACCCCAATCCAGACATCATCTGTCTCTATAAGTAGTCCTAGTTCCTTTTAGCAGGAGAAGCTTTTCTAGACTCTTTCATTAGGCAGAGCTACAAAATTGATTATTTATAAAATCTTGAGTTCATATTTTAATTCATACCTCTAATTCTAATCCAACACTGCAGGCTTCTTCCTTCCCTCCTCTCATCCCATATTTGTATTTGAGATATGAAATGTGTATCTCATGTCCCGTATTTCTCCAGTAACTGAAAACGCTCATCATCAATGATAGCAGCATACTTACTCATTTTGCTCAGTCCGATAATACACACACACATTTATAGAGAAATAGAATAGTTTTAGAATTGTTATACCAGTATCTACAAACTTACTATATTCGGTTCAAATTTTCTTTGTAGTTCTTTTGACCAAATATATTCAAACATATTTTGAATATTCTATATAGTCAACATATAGAAATATTTTTTGAGGGCATTCAAATATATATATGGCAGAGGGCATTCAGTCAGAGTAATGTGTTCAAAAGTTACTTGGATTAGATTTTCCTTCTATGATTTATGTTTACATTGGACTGTAGAGTTAAGCTAATTTTTTGTTTCTATTCCATTTTAGGGGTTTTCCCATCCCTGTTGATTTAATAATTTTTTGAATATCAATATTTGTCAGTTTCACATCTTTTATTTACATGAGATTAACTAGACCCTTTATAAATCATTATAAAGTCAGGTTCTACTAATTTTTAAAATAGGTATATAAAAACCAAAGGGATCATTCAGAACCTTGATTTTAAAAGTATGTTCTGTATTATTATTTCAGAAACCTGAATCCATCTAAAACCAGAACATTTCATTTGTAGATTTCAACGATTTCTCAGCCTTCCTACATTCCTTATGTTTATGTAGCATGTGTTTATCCAAGGCACACCACCTACCGGGCACAGTGCTCGGCTCTGTGTTGACACACATGAATGTGATCCTGTTTCTGTAGCCCCCAGTTTACATGGCACCACAGCCAAGATACAGACACGTGTAAGACAGTAAGCAGGATGTTACCCAGGATTTGCTTGAGGAATGTCTCTTCAAAAAAATATTCTAAAGTGGGGTGTCTGTGTGTGTGTGTGTTTTGAGGTGCACTGGGAGAAAATATACCTTCCTTGAGATCACCTCCTGGCTGGATAGTCTCACCCCTTTCTATTTGTGATAGAATGCTAATGGAATTTGATAAGATCTAGGAGTTTTAGTTAATAACAGACCCAACATGAACAAGCAATGCGATGTGACTACCAAACAAGTAATTCCTCATTAGGCTGCATTAATGGAAACATGATATATAAGACCAAGGAAGTGGTGGTCTCATTTACACTCCATGTTGAAAGGCCACACCAGGAATACCATGTAACACTGCTGGGCACCACATTTATAGAGAAGTAGAAACCAACTTGAGTGTCTTCAGAGCAGAATGATGAGTCGTTACTGAGCCTGAGAAATTTATAACCTGGAAGATGTGGTTGTGTTTAAATATATGAATGGCTGTGATGGGGAAAAAAAGGATGAAATATGTCCTATTATCACGTGATGAAATAAGGAGCAGTGAATGGAAGCCCCAGGAGATAGAGGTCTCAGTTGCTGCTGACAGTCAGGGCTGTCTGAGGGGTGAAATGTTCCACCTCAGGATGAAGTGAGTTCATTGTCACTGGATTGGTTCAAAAATGAATGGGAAGACTACAGGGCAGGGAAGCTAACTTGTGTTAAGACCCTTTATAATCAGTAATTTTTTTTTATTTGTATGCCTTTAGGAAGATGTTTACTTAACTTTATAAATGATAACTCTGTAACAAGGGATAATCAAGATTTGGTTATAGGACAATTATAATTTTCTGACAGATTCCCCAAAATAATAAAAACTAATAGCTTACACACTACCTTATCCAAGCTGTAGTGTGTCTGACTTATTTTATGGACTTTGTGTTTTAGCCAGTTTATACAGGCTGAACAATATAGAGTTATGACATTAAAGGGGTTTTTTTTTGCAGGTTTAAAATACTGCCATTTTTCCAAATTACTGGCTGATCCTAGAACTTGTGAGAAATTTTGGTGTTTCCCCTCTTCCTACTTTGTTTACATCATAGTACGCAGATGGTACAATATTTTGGTTAACCTCAGTCTGACACTTAGATCGTGTTCTCTTTTGCTCTATTAATGTCTAGAATGTAAAATGACCAGTAAAGTAGCACCAAGAAATCAAAGAAAATTTCCCAGTTCTACTCACTCGTAATTCTCCTAATTTAGTAGGGGTTTTCCACAGGAAATCACAATAGAATAGTTGAAATGCTCTTTATCTTATGTACTTTCCTTCTGAAGAAAGGAACAGTTAATTGTCTTCTTCTCAACATGGTCCAAATTCTTGTTAAGGGCAGCTCTATTTACTATAGTACAAAGGAAATTCTACACAGAATGGTATCTCTAAGTATTTTCAGTCATTAAGAACCTAATTGCTTCTCTAACCAGTGGGTTTTAGTGAAGGTGATAAAATAGATTTTATAAGCAAGAAAAATAAATCATGAGGGTGATTTTATACCTTTAAGAAAAAAGGGCCGGGTACAGTGGCTCACTCCTGTAATCCCAGCACTTTGGGAGGCTGAGGTGGGCAGATCACGAGATCAGGAAATCAAGACCATCCTGGCCAACATGGTGAAACCCTGTCTCTACTAAAATACAAAAAAAAGTGAGCTGGGCATGGTGGTGCATGCCTGTAGTCCCAGCTATTTGGGAGGCTGACGCAGGGAAATCACTTGAACCCAGGAGGTGGAGGTTGCTGTGAGCCAAGATCACACCATTGCACTCCAGCCTGGTAACAGAGCAGGACTCTGTCTCAAAAAAAAAAAAAAGAAAAGAAAAAAGAAATCGGTGATATTCAATCCCAAGTAAATTTGGATATCACAAAGTCGAGATATTCTTAATTATTTTAAATTAAACTTGAGTAAAAAACAATGTGTTGAGACTTTAAAATCATTTTAAAAGAATGTTTGAAATTTACATTAATAATTTCTATTTTCAATGAATAAATGAGAAACCTAGAATTTTTATTTTGTACACACTTCAATCATATCTGATGTGTTCTACTTCCTCTAATTATTTTTATGTGATTTATAGGGGTTTTTTTAAACCTTTTAGATTAAAATTTCTCAGTGCATCTTTGTTTGCCTGTCTGTTTTTCTCTCCCCACTTGTGTAATTGAAGCATTTCTGACATATTCTCAGAACAGACAGATTTCTTTGTTTTCAGGACTTAACTACCCAGGGCAGGGCCCTCCTTGGATTGCCTGAAAATAAATACTTTGGGTACTCAGTCTCAGTTTTAATGACAAAAGTTAAAATCTTTGCCTAACATGAAGGTTTTTCTTTGTCTCTAAATTTTGATTTTCCATGCTATCAGAGGTCCCATTGCAACAGGTAATTTGAGTGTTGATTGTATGTTTTCTCAGTTTGTAATTGTGGTGAAATGTATTTAAAATGTTCACAATTTTAAAATTAAGTTTACCTATAAGGTTCTTTCCAACTCAGAAATTCTGTGATGATAAACTTTTTTATTGTAGTTTGAAAATGTGATCTTTGGGTGTTGTCCTCTGTGTCCTATGCATATGACTAGGAATCATAGAATTTTAGAGCTGGAAAATGAGTAAGACATTATCTAGTGATTCTGCAAAGAATTAAGAGGCCCAAAGAGGTTAGGTGACTCAGGCAAGATCATAGCAGTACCTGGTGACTAGAACTCTGGCTACCTACGCAGCACTGAAAATTAACTCAAATGTTTTTATCTGAAAATTTGCAGACTTCAGTCCAGGCCTCTAAATAAATGAATAAGAAGTTAAAGTATTTTTGAGAAAGGTAAGCTTAATATGCCACATTCAGGAAAAGATGTGTCTGACACAAATATATTTGGTATAATAGAGAACATTCTTCTATTATACCAAAATGAAAATTTTGAACATTCTCAAAATTTGAGAATTTTGAGACATTTATGTTAAGCACAGTTTATTCAGACTCTCTATAAACTGTGCTGTCATCCCTGTTGTTTTCTCCAAATGGAATCATACTTAAATGACAACTTTGGGGAGTTTAATGTTTCTTATTTTTGCACTCCTGGGATATTTTTCAGTGACTTTGAAGCATAAACTGACGCTGTGAAGTTAGTGGGAGTGACAGCATGTCTCTAGGACGCTGTGGGGAAAGCCCTCCTCGTGCAGCTGCCTTGCAGAGTCTCGCCTGCCGGTGGTGAATGTGAGATCACACAGGGCCTGCAGCCAGGGCAGTGCATGGCCTCTCGGTCTCACTTCTGGTTTTAACTAGAACCAACCCTTGACAATTGTCTGTCTCCTTGGCCAAGCCCCGACACAATAGGAAAACTGTGTCTTGAGGTCGAATTCTATTAATACCTGAGAGGTGAATTTATAACAATTTAAGATGTTTTAGCATCTCTGCAGCCAGTGTCTCTGTAAATGAAAATTGTTTCTCAAAGTGGAAAAGCGTAAGGGAGTACACGCTCTTCAAAAAATAATCCCCTTAGAAATAAGAATATTGCCAGGGTCAGGTGTTCCTAATTGTGGTTTCAAGCAGAGCAGTTAGTAAAATTCCACAAGTTAATTGGCTTCATGTACTTAAGTTTTGCTGAGACTTTGCAGAAACTCCTCAGGGATCCCTCAGAGTTAGGTTAGGGAGATGAACCCTGTCATAGGACAGTAACCATTCAACAGTAGGATAGTCTGTTAGGCCCCGCTGTCCTCAGCCTTTCCTAATTTTTCCTGGGAACACTACTTTTCTGATCCCTCCTTTTTCAGTGTAGCCTGGAGACAATGAGTTATTTATTCACTAGCTCTTTTAACAAATATTGATTAAGTAGGTACTGGTTCTGTTCTAGGGGTTGGAAAAACAGAATAGTGCCTTTGTCCTCAGGGAGCAATCCATTTTATAGAGAGACTAAGATATGCCCTTAAATACCTGAATCGCCATTGCATAACCAGTACCTGTGGCTGCCATGTAGAAATTGTTGAACAAAGTAATTTTTGAATGAAAGAATAAATGACCTAATTGCTCTAATGTAAAGATAAATGTCTAAGAGTCAGCTAGTTGGGATGATTATGAAAGGATTCAAGGGAGGGATGTATGAAAGCATAGAGAAAACAGCACAGCAGAAAAATCAGCAGCAAAGGCTCAGAAGTAGAAATATCTGAGATTGAATGGAGGATAGTAAATAATTCTGCTGGAATGAAGAGCACATGGAAGGCAAGGGTGGTAATAAGGCTGGAGAGATGAGACAGGTCCAAATCATGCAAAAATTTAAACTGTATGTTTTTAGAAAATGGGTAAGCAATAGAATTTTATATAGAAATAATAGATCCTATATATTTTATACAGGAATGATAAAGCAGCATTGTGCTTTACGATTACAAATCTGGTAGCAATCTGCTAACAGATACTGGAAAGGAAAGGCCCAGAGACACCAGCTGGAAGAATTGCAGCGATTCTTCATGAGCTAAACTAAGAGTTCAAGCTAAGATAGATAAACTAAAGAGTGAGAATGGAGGAAAGGGACAAATACTGAGGTTTTGGGGTGGTATTCAGCTGAAATTTGGCAACTGGTTAAATGTGAAAGACATGAGACAGAGAGGAATCCAAGATGATAAGAAGATTTTGCTGCAATTTTTTAGAAGGCAGCATTTCTATTTCCACTTCCAGGAGGCAGAGTAGCTTTGAGAAGAAAGGTGATTAATTAAGTCTTGGGCACATTGAGCTGTAAAGCTATTGTGGACAGGAAGATACCCTACAAACAGCTGGAAATGTTGCACATGCTTAAAAAGAAGGTGAGAACACGAGATTTAAATTTAGCTACCATCTGAATGGAGTAGGCAATTAAGTTCAGGAGACTTGTTAAGAATGTAAAGGGAATTATCATGATAAGAAATGGACCAAGGAGTGATCTCTGCTGAAACATCTCTTTGAGGAAGAAGTAAAAGCAGTCAGTGAAATGGGGAGTTGGGGGAGAGTTTTGAAGAGGGAATAGTAACATATTCCATTCCCAAAGAGGTCAAGTGGGGGTGAAGAATAAGAAATGGGTATTAGGTTTGGAAACAGAATCTGTCATGACCTTTACACACTTTTTCATTTGATGGATGGGGGATTACTTACATTTGCAAAGGGCCTCAGATTAAGTGGTGGTGGTTCAGCATTAGTAATTAGAGATTTTCTTATGTACTTGGGAGAAATAGAATGGCATTCAAACAGGTATCAGTTCCTCTTAAGAACTTTTCTTATTGGATCGTAAAGAAAATCAAATGAAAGAATCATTCAATATTTCTTGGTGTCATGCCCGGCCCATAGGTTTCAATAAATGTTAACCTTTGCAGTTATCATCATTATCCAGAAGGGGCTTTTTTTTTTTTTTAGAACAAGGAAGAAAAGCAGTGCACATCTGTAGACAAGGGAAAGAATCCTTTAGAGAAAGAGAAGGGCAATTCAAGGAGATCAGGAATAAACATTAAGAATAAGAACAGAATGGTTAGCTCCGGAAAAGGGAAGAAACATGTTTCTCTGAATCAAGAGAGGATATGTGAAGTAACAGGAATGTTTTGAGCCTCAGTAACAGTAAGGAGAAGAGAGAGTGAAGGAACTTGCACGCAATGACTTCTGCCTTCTCATTAAATTCAGAGAGAATCTCAACTGCAGATATCTGCTTAAAGTAGAAAGAGAGAAATAAGAATTACTCTCATTTACTTTGTGCTTTTGATAGAGCAAAAACTGTATGTTTACCTCCTTTAATCCTCATGAAAGTTTAGAGATTATGTATTTGTATTCACATTTTACTAATGAGAAAACAAGTAAAAAAGTTAAGTAACTCTCCTAGAGTCCCCCAGATGGTCATGGGAGCCCAGATTCAGAGGCAAGTATGTCTTACTCCAAAGCCCGTGCTCTTTGTTGAAAGATACACCACTAGTTTGAGATCTTGGAGGTGTACCCCTGCACTACATCATGATAAAGTCCTGTGGGGTGGATGTTCCTATCCATCACCACGGTGAACATCAAAGAAGGGCCCTCTTATTTGAGTAGTAATACAGTGAAATTGAGGTGGACGAGAAATGCAAATCTTGGATCCCTAAGGGAAATAACAAAATGAGGCATAGAGGAAATATTTGAGTCAGGTACCAAGACTCATCAGTACAAAAGAGAGAATGCCTAATGGACAATAGCAGTTAGGGTAGGAAGAGAGAAGTACAATTTGGAATTTGAGGGAAGAATTGCTGCCTTAGTTTTCCAAGGTGATAATTCAAGAGTTGCCTCCCCTTCACTTTCCCACAGCTGGCAGAATTCCTACCTCTTAGTGGTTAGATTCCTGCTACCAAATACTGTAGGGCCAGTGTAGCAACCAGAGCCCCCAGCCAGAAACCCTGCCTCCAACTGAGGCAAGTGTTCTGCTCTGGTGTGTAATAATCATATTCTAATTTAAATAGCCTATTGAGATGCCACATTAGTATCTAGCCTTTTTTTTTTTTTCACTTTTAAGTTCAGGGGTACATGTGCAGGATGTGCAGTTTTGTTACATAGGTAGACATGGGTCATGGGGATTTGTTGTACTGATTATTTCACTACTCAGGTATTAAGCCTAGTATTCATTAGTAGTTTTTCCTGATCCTCTCTGTCCTCCGACCCTCCACCCTTTGATAGGCCCCAGTGTGTGGTGTTCCTTCTACGTGGCAATGTGTTCTCATCATTTAGCTCCCATTTATAAGTGAAAACATGCAATATCTGTAATACGGGTTTTCTGTTCTCGTGTTAGTTTGCAAAGAATAATAACCTCCAGCTCCATCCATGTCCCTACATAGGACGTGATCTTGTTCTTTTTTATTTCTGCATAGTATTCCATTAGCCATTTTTTAAAAGACAAAATACCAAAGAAAGAATACAGTTATCTCTACTCCTCACCCACCGCTCACCACCTAACACAACTCTTTATATTTTAGTAATTGCCTTCCATAAATATTTTATATCTTAATTATTTAATTATCCATTCATTAGTGTATTAATTATTGAATGCCCACAATATGACAAGCATTATTTCAAGCACTGAGGATGCAACAGAGAAGAAATCAATATCCCCACTGTTTTTATTTCATTTTTTTTTTTTAAGAGGCAGGGTCTCACCCTGTTTCCCAGGCTGGAGTACAGTGGTGCAATCATAGCCCAATGCAGCCCTTGAGCTTCTGGACTCAAAGGACCCTCCTGCCTCTGTCTCCCAAGTAGCTGGAACTACAGTTGCACACTACCATGTCCAGCTTCCCCACTCTAAGCCTCCATTCAAAGAGAGGCAATAATCAAAATATATGAAATGTTTAGTTATTAGATGGTAATTAATGTATATAGAAAAATTAAGCAGAGAAAGGAGCAAGAGATTTGGGGATAAAAGCTTTGGTAGGGGTAGAGTGGTCAGTGAAGGCCACCTTGAGAGACAGCAATTATGTAAAGCCTGAAAGCAGGTAAGAAATATACAGATATACAGATGTCCCTGGAAAGAGTGTTCTAGGCAGAAGACATAGAAAATGTGAAAGCTTTAGAAGACTGCTCACCTGGCAAGTTCAAAAACAGTGAGAAATTGATGTGGCCGCATAGGAGTAAGAAGTAAAAGGACAGAGAGGACATGGGATGGTCAAATCACCTAGGGCCTTGTAAGCCATTATAGCGATTTTGTCTTTTAATATGGAGAGACATTAAAGGTTTTTAACTTCTTAACAGAAAAATTTAATTATATACATACACAGAATAGTATAATGAGCCCCCTTGCACTAATCACTCAGCTTTAACAACTTTCACTTTTGGAGGGTTTTGAGTGAAGGAGTGATAAGACATGGCATGACATGACTTGAACAGGATAACTTAGGAAAATAGGCCAGGGGGAGATAGGACAAGCACAGGAAACATAGGAGCAAAAGCCTAGGAGACAGCTGATGGTGGCTGGAAACCATGGGAGTAGCAGTGAAGATGGTGAGAGGTGATCAGATAGAGGATATTTTTTGAAGATCTGAATATTATATGTATTATATTTTGAA
>PVKP010047359.1:0-15073 GCA_004027715.1 Plecturocebus donacophilus | reverse complement strand
TAAAAGTGACCACATAATTGGAAGTAAATCACTCCTCAGCAATTGCATAGCATTTCACAGGTTTAAATAAAATATTGGTTGTCTGCTTATTTGTTATTTTCATCCCCTATTCCTTCCTGTCTCCATTGTTAAGCACAATTATTGGCATAAAAGAGGTTTTTAATACCCATTTTTAGACTGCATTCTAGCCTGGGCAATACTCTTTCTCGTCCTCTTTCTTTCTCTCTTTCTTTTTTTTCTTTCTTTTGCTGTTTCTTTCTTTCTTTCTCCTTTTCTCTCTTTTTCTAAAAAAAAAAAAAAAGATCCAAATTGAATACTCAAGGCATGTTCAAAGAATAGCAAGGAGGACATTATGATTGGTGCAGAATGAGCCAGTGAGACAGCAATAAGAGAAGTTAACACAATAACTTGTTAACACAATAAGAAGTTAACAGCAATAAAAGAGGTAACATAGGGAAGAGTCACAAATTAGTTGGAGTCTTGTAAACTACTGTATGAAATTTGGCTTTTACTCTAAGTGAAACAAGTAACCTTTGCAGAATTTTAAGCAGACTATGATCATCCTGGATGCTGTGTTGAGAATATACTGTACTAAGGCAAGGGTAGAAACAGGGAAGCCAGTTACATGGCTACTGTAAATAATACACAGGCGAGCCACTGGCCTGAATTAGGGTGGTAATGGTGCAAAGGGTTGAAAGCAGTTCCTTCAACACTGGGGTTTACTTTCTTACCAATCTTATTTATATGAAACTGCCTAAATATATATCTCCACAAATAGAAACATGTACAAGTGACCTTTAACAACACGGGATTGAGCAACACGGGTCAACTTATACAAAGCTTTTTTTTCAACCAAATGTAGACAGAAAATACAGTATCCATGAAAATTTTTTTAAAAGGAAAAGAAAGACTGGGCATGGTTGCTCACGCCTGTACTCTCAGCACTTTGAGAGGCCGAGGCTGACGGATCACCTGAGGTCAAGAGTTCGAGACCAGCCTTGGCCAACATGGTGAAACCTTCATCTCTACTAAAAATACAAAAATTAGCTGGGTATGGTGGTGCACACCTATAGTCCCAGCTACTCCAAAGGATCAGGCAGGAGAATCGCTTGAACCCAGGAGACAGAGGTTGCAGTGAGCAGAGACTGAGCCATTGCACTCCAGCCTGGGTGACAAGAGTGAAGCTCTGTCTCAAAAAAAAAAAGGAAAATACAGTATTCATGGGATTTGCAACCCACACATATGGAAAGTCAGCTTTTCAAATAAGCAGGTTCCACAGGGCTAACTATGAGACATGAGAATAGAGGCTTCATTACACAGGTATGAGTGATTAAATCATTGGCCACTGTTGATTAGCTCAACATGCAACCCCTCTCCCCCAACCAGGGAGGTCACAGAGTGGGGTGGGGTGAAGGTTCCAACCCACTAATCTCATGATTGATTCTCCTGGCAACCAGCTCCTATCCGCAATAACACTAACTCTAACTCAGGTGTGGATGACAAGGGCTCATTATGAAAAGCTGAAATAATTCATCAATAGCAGAAATTTCTTTTTTCTTTTTTCTAGAGACAGAGTCTCACTCTGTTACCCAGGCTGTGGTGCCATGGCACAATCATGGTACCTGGCAGCCTCGACCTCTGGGCTCAAGCGATCGTCCCACCTCAGCCTCCCTACTAGCTGGGACTACAGATGCATGCTAATATTAGACACATGGAAGGTAACTTTTCTTTCTTTCTTTCTTTCTTCTTTCTTTCTTTCTTCTTTCTTTCTTTCTTTTTTTTTTCTTTCTCTGTTTTCTTTTTCTTTCTCTCTCTCTTCCTTCCTTCTTCTCTTTCTCTCTCTTTCTTCCCTTCCTTCCTTCTTTCCTTCCTCCCTCCCTCCTCCTCTTTCTCTTTCTTTTTTCCTTCATTCCCTCCCTCCCTCCCTTTCCTTCCCTCCCTCCCTCCCTTCCTTCCTTCTCCTCCTCCTCCTCCTCCCTCTTCTTCTCTCTCTCTTCTCTTTCTTTCAAGAGATCCTCCCACCTCAGCCTCCCAAAATTCTAGGATTAAAGATGTGAGACATCATGCTCAGCAACAGCAGAAATTTTAAATGAAGTCCTTCAGGCAGAAGGAAATTATACCAAATGAAAAATATGCATTTGCACATGAAAATGAAGAACACTGGAAACAGTAGCAATGTAGATAAATTAAAATAACTTCAATTCTTATTTAAATCTCCTGAAAATACAACTATTTTCAGGAAAAACAATAACAATGTATTTTAAGGTTTACATTTTGTATAAAAGTAAAATGTGTGAAAACATAAGCATGAAGGGTGGTAGAGGAGAAATGGAAGCATGCTGTGATAAGGTACTAATACTATTAGTGAAACAGTACAGTATTGCTTGAAAGTAGATGGTGCTAAAGGTAAAACCAAAGGTTAGCAAACTATAGCCTGCATGCCAGATCTGACCTGCCACCTGTTACTGTAAATAAAGTTTTATTGGGATACAGCCACAGTTATTCATTTATCTATTGTCTATGGCTGCTTTTGTGCAACAATGGCAGAACTGTAGTTGCAACAGGCAGTGTGATCAACAAAGCCTAAAATTTTTAGGTTATCTGGATATTTACAGAAAAAGTTTGCTGACCTCTGGTATATATACTATACACTCTCAAATAATCACAAAAAGATAGATAGAGCTAATATGCCAACAAAGGAGATAAAATGGAATCATAAAAGATAATAAAAAAGGAGGCAGAAAAATAAAAGGAAGAGAACAAAGAGCAGATGACAAACAGAAAACAAATAGCAAGATAGTAGATTTAAACACAACCACATCAATAGCCATGTTAAATGTAAGCAGCCTAAACAGCCCAATAAAAAAGACAGAGATTATAAGATTGGATAAAAAAGCAAGATCCAATCACATGCTGCCTACAACAAGCCCATTTAAAATATAAAGACATAAATAGGTTAAAAAGATTAAGTTTCTAGAGATCGATAAGATAAAGTAAGCACACTTTCTCTCTCCCACTAAAGGGAGCTTTCAAACTTGGAAAAAAATGTATGGAGTAGTATTTGAAGATGCTGAAAAGTCATTTGTAGCAGACAGATTGGGAAAGGAAACCAGAATTTGAAGACCACTGAACCAGTAGTGAGTTTATCTTTTCCCTTCCCTCTAGTATACCCAGCCTGAATTCAACACATTCAAAAGCCTAGTAGTGAGTACTGGGGTGCATACAGAGAGAGATCCAGGAAAAGCTTCTCAAAGAGTAGGAAAGAAAACTCCTAATACTGAGAAAGAGTGTGAAAAATCTCCCATTTTTTCCACTTTCTTTTCTCCATTTTCTCTTAACGCCAACCTGCAGGCAATCCTACAGTGATGGCAGTGAAAGCAGCAGCAGCAGTGCCAGTAGCGATGGGAATTATCAGATGTCAAAATTCTGAAAAAGGGAGACTTTCCTCTCTATTTGGTGAAGCAGTAGTTCTAAGAGGATGAGGCCAATTCCCACTCTGTCTTTTTCCATTTTCCTGCTGCTTGGACCTAGATGCAAGTATGTATCAGAAAAGGGTAATTGTTCTAAGTTTCTGGTGACAGAATAGAAAAGGGAAGCCTCAGGGAACCAGAAGGTACTAGGCAGATCCCAGAGATGAACTCAGGACTGCCAGCTCATAAACTGGTTTATGAATTCCTGGGCTCAGCCCAAGTGAAAAACATGTAGATCTGTCCAATTCAGCATAATAATGACTTTGAGAACTGAACTAACAAACAGGCCACTACTCAAGTCCCAAACTGGTCACTGAGTGGCACACACACTGGCTTAGAAAACAGAACTGACATTCACTGAAAGTATAGGATATAGCAGCCAGGTTGAAACTTGGAGTCTGAACCCAACCAGATAGACTGCCTACTAAAACAAAAACTATCAATATCCTCCATAAGATTTATCAAAAACCAGCTGACTACAAAAAATTCACTTCAAATATAATGATATAGGTAGACTAAAAGGATTAAAAGTTTAAACATGGAAAATATATGTACCATGTAAACACTAATCAAAATAAAACTGGAATGGTTATAGTAATATGGGACAAAGTAGACTTTGAACACACACAAAAAAACAACACAGATAAAGAAAAATATCATGTAATAATAAAAGAGTCAGCCAGTAATCGCGTGGTGGCTAGGATTACAGGCATGAGCCACAGTGGAGTTACTGGCTGACCCTTTTATTATTACATGACATTCTTCTTTATCTGTGTTCAAAGTCTACTTTATTTTATACTACTTACTATATGAGAGGTGGATGGATCGCTTGAGTCCAGGAGTTCTAGACCAGCCAAGGCAACATGGTGAAATATCATCTCTACAAAAAATACAAAAATTAGCCAGCCATGGTTGTGCATGTCTGTGGTCCCAGCTACTGAGGAGAACAAGGTAAGAGGACCACACCTTGCTGAGGCTGCAGTGAGCCGAGATCACACCACTGCATTCCAGCCTAGGTGACAAAGTGAGACCCTGTCTCAAAAAAAATTAATAAAAAGAATTATTAGCAATAACTACACATACAAATTGGATAACTTTGATGAATTAATTTATTGGAAGCTCAAACTACCAACATTCACCAAAGATTAAACAGATATCTGAATAGTTTGGTTTTTTCTTTTGTTATTGTTGCTTTGAGATAAGGTCTTACTCTGTCACCCAGGCTAGAGTGGCACAATCATGGCTCACTCCAGTCTCGAACTCCCAGGCTCAGACGATGCTCCCACCTCCTCAGCCTCCCTAGTAGCTTGGACCACAGGTGCATGCCACCATGCCTGACTAATTTTTTGTATTTTTTGTAGAGACGGAATTTTGCCATGTTGCCCAGGCTGGTCTCAAACTCCTAGACTCAAGCGATTGGGCTGCCTCAGCCTCTCAAAGTGCTGGGATTACAGGTATGAGCCATGGCGCCTGGCCAATAGTTCTGTATTTACAAGAGAAATTGAATGTGTAGCCAAAAACTTTCTGAAAAATAAATCTCCAATGACAGATGGTTTCATAGGCAAATACTTCCAAATATTTAAAGAAGAAATATCAATTTTATAAAGCTTCATCCAGAAAAAAGAGGGAGGAATACTTCCAAATTCGTTTCATGATCCCAACACTACTCTGTACTAACACAGACAATAATAGCTTTTTTTTTTTAAAGAAAAGAAAGAAAACCACAGACTGCTGGACACAGTGGCTCATACTTGTAATCCTAGCACTTTGGGAGGCCAAGGCAGGAGGGTCACATGAGCCCAGGAGTTTGAGTGAAAGCCCATCTCTACCAAAAAAAAAAAAAAAAAAAAAAAGCTGGGCGTGGTGCATGCCTATGGTCCCAGCCATTCAGGAGGCTGAAGTGGGAGAAAATTGCTCAAGCCTGGGAGGTGGAGGTTGCAGTGAGCTGAGATTGTGCTACTGCACTCCAGCCTGGGCAACAGAGTGAGACTCTGTCTCAAAAAAAAAAAAGAAAGAAAGAAAGAAAAAGAAAAGAAAATTACAGACCAGTATTTTTCATGAACATAGACACAAAAATTCTCAACAAAATATTAGCATACCAAGTCCAGAAATATATACAAAGAATAATATACCACAACAAAGTGGGCTTTCTTTTGTGAATGCAAAGCTGGTTCAATATTTGAAAAGTAATTTACGTAATCCACCATATTAACAGTCCAAAGAAGAAAAAACATAATGATCATACAATTTGACATAGAAAAAAGCATTTGACAAAGTATAACATCTGTTCATAACTAAAAACAACAGCAAAAATAAAACTCTTAGCCCTGGAATAGAAGTAAATTTCTTCAGCCTGATAAAGGGTACAAAAATCCTCCATCTAACAAAATACTAAATGGTGAAAGACTCAAGCCTTCTTCCTAATATCAGAAATAAGGCAATGATGTATATTCTCCCTATTCCTATTCAACATTGTACTGAAAATCTTAGCTAGTGCAACACAGGAAGAAAAATTAGTAAAAACATACAGGTTGAAAACTGTCCTTATTCAAAGACAACATGATTGTCTACAAAGAAGCTCCCAAGGAATTTACAAAAAAGTGCATTTAGCAGGGACTCAGTTACAAGATTATCATACAAAAGCCAAGCATATTTCTTTATGCTAGCAATATATAAACACAAACATAAAATTTTAAAAAATAACCAATTATAATAACTTCAAAAAAGTAAAATATTTAGGGATAAGTCTAACAAAACATGTAAGGGTCTATAGACTGAAAACTATAAAACAGTGATGAAAAAAATCCAGGAAGACCTAAATAAATAGAGAGATGTATGGTGTTCACAGATTGAAGATTTAACATAGTAAAGATTTCAATTTTCCTAAAACTGATATACAGGTTTAATGCAATCCCATTCAAAATCTCAGTAGATTTTTTAAAACATAGACAAGCTAATTTTAAAATGTATACAGAAAGGCAAAGGAACTGGAAGAGCTCAAATGATTCTGAAAGGGAAGAATAAAGTAAGAGGAATCACATGAACTTTAAGAATATAAAGCAGCCAAGCATGGTGGCTCAAGCCTATAATCCCAGCACTTTGGGAGGCTGAGGCAGGAGGATCATTTGGGGCCAGGAGTTCAAGACCAGCCTGAGCAGTAACACAAGATCTTGCCTCTAGAAATAAAAAAAATTGCCAGCCATGATGATGTGCAACTGTTGTGTCCCAGCTCCTTGGGAGGCTAAGACAGGAGGTTTGCTTGAGCCCAGAAGTTTGAGGCTGCAAGTCAGTGATGTTCGTGACACTAGACTCCAGCCTAAGCAACAGTGTGAGACCCTATCTCCACACAAATATGGCCAATCAATTTTGAAAAAGATACAAAATCAATTCAGTGAAGAGGGAACAGTCTTTTCAATATATAGGATTGGACACTGAACACTAAATATTGAACATCAATATGTAAACTGAATAAACAAACCTCAATCTAAACATCACATTTTGTATCAAAATTAACTCAAAATGGATCACAGTCTAAATGTAAAATGTAAAAGTATAAAATGTTTATAATAAAACACAACAGAATATCTTTGTCACCTGGGATTAGGCAAAGAGTTTTTACACATGTCACCAAAAGCACAATCCATAAAAGAAGAAACTGGTAAGCTGGACTTCATTAATATTAAAAATTCCTGCTCTACCAAAGACACTATTAAAATATTGAAAAAACAAGCCACAGACTGAGAGAAAATATTTACAAGACACATATCCAATAAAGGACTTGCATCTAGGATATAAAATGAACTCTCAAAACTCAAAATAGGAATACAATGCAATTTTTAAACCAATTTAAAAATAGGCAAAAGATTTGGGAACTACTCTGAAGAGAATATATAAATGGCAAATAAGTACATTAAAATGCTCAGCATCATTAGCCCCTAGAAAAATGCAAATTAAAATCATTATGAAATATTACTACATCCTATGAAAATGAGTAATATAAAAAATATTGACAATACCAAGTTTGATGAAGATGCAGAACCAGGACTCTCATGCTTTGCTGGTGGGAGTGCAAAATGGTAAAGGTGCTCTGGAAAAGCATTTGTCAGTTTCTTAAGTTAAATATACACTTACTTACCATATTACCCAGCAATCCTACTCCTGGGATTTCTCCCTAGAGAAATGAAAACTTATGTTAACAACAACAACAACAACAACAAACTGGTTATCAACATTTATAGCAGCTCTATTCATAATTGCCGAAAATTAGAAACAACCCAAATATCGTTTAACAGGATGCATAATTTGTAGTCATTTATATAACGCAATACTAGCCAGCAATAGGAAAGAACAAACTATAGATACATGCAACAACTTAGAGGAATATATCAAAGGTGTTATGCTGAGTAAAAGATGCCATCTAGAAAGGTAACACACTATATATTTCCATTTGTATAACATTCTACAAAAAAAAAAAAAACTATAATGATGGAGAACAGATCAGTGGCTGCCAAGTGTTAAGGGTGTGACTATGATGGAAGGGAGTTTTTTGGAGTGATGGAACTGTTCATATCCTGGTTATGATATAGGTTACATGAATTTATACATCACAGATCTGTACATCAAAAGAAAAAAAGTCACCTTTATTGTGTGATATTTTTTTAAATTCTATTTATTTTTAGATTTCAAGGAAATAAAGAGAACAGGAAGAACGAACAAAGGAGACTGAGATGGAGCAACGAACAAGTTGGAGAAAAACTAGGAGAGTGTGGTACCCGACAGACCTCATGAAGAAAATGAATCAAGGATGACAGTGATCAACTATACCAAATACCAAAACTGTTGATATTCGAGTAAGAAGAGGACTGAGAAATGACAACTGACAATGTAGAGGTGACTCTGATGAGAATGAATCTGAAATAGTAAACAGTGGTTGAAGCAGATTTAAGAGAAAATGGGAGGACAGAAATTGGAGTTGACAAGTATAGACAACTCTTGAAGTATTGCTACAAAGGACAGTAAAGAAATAGGACAATAGCTGATAGAAGTAGCGTTGATAGAAAAATTTTTAATAAGAAATAAAAGTATGTTTTTATGCTAATGGGAATATCCAATAAAGAATAAAAAGTTGGTGATGTAGTCCAAATTATTTGCAAATAGCTTTTTTCAGCACTTATAACTATTTATTTATACATATACCTACCACGTTGTAGCCACAGTCTGGAAACATAAACAAATATCATGTCAACAAAAACTTCTCTGAATTGAAAAAAAAAAAAGTATAAAATAGAAATATCTGTTTCCAGCAGATTTTTTTTTTTTTTTTTTTGAGACAGAGTCTTATTCTGACCCAGGCTGGAGTGCAGTGGTGCAATCTTGGCTCACTGCAACCTCCCCTTCCCCAGTGCAAGCAATTCTCATGCTTCAGCCTCCCCAGTAGCTGGGATTACAGGTGTATTTCACCACACCTGGTTATTGTTTGTATTTTTAGTAGACACAGCGTTTCACTATGTTGCCCAGGCTGGTCTTGAACTCCTGACTTCAAGTGATCCACCCGCCTCAGCCCCAAAGTTGTTTCCAGACTTTATAGACTACACACACACACACACACACACACACACACACACACACAATTGTATATATACATACTCATACTGACTATAAGCTCAATGGTTAGCTCTGTGATAAATCAATTTACTTTCCTATGAATATCCTTTACAGCACAGTCAAAGTAACTCCCTGACTTCCCAGTCCACTCCTGACTCACCACATGACCATCTTTGGTCCTACACCACCCACATTTCTGATATTAACTATGAACCTAACTGAATTCTAAGTTTTCAAGGCTGAGAAATACAGTCCTGTTATTATAAATGTTCTATGGCTTCCCCATGTCCCAATGGACAAAAATAATATGTTCTGAATAACAAATGACATCATCTTTAATAAAAGAAAAGATTAGCAATATCAACTTTTTTTTTTTTTGAGACAGGGTGTCAACTCTGTTGCCCAGGCTGGAGTGCAGTGGTACAATCTTGGCTCACTGCAACCTCTACCTCTCAGGCTCAGGAGATCTCCTGCCTCAGCTTCTTGAGTAGCTGGGACCACAGGCATTCACTATCATGCCCAGCTAGCATTATCAACTTTTAAAAGGGCTAAATATTATACCTAAAAACCTAAATTTTGAAAGTGGGAAATTCTAAATCAAAACATGGCTAAACTTCTATGTAGATACCAGTTTAAATAAAATGTTATACTAATTCAAGAAACAACTTTCTATAAAACTCCCTCCAATTACCACAAAGGAAAAGAGATGGATGGATGGATGGATAGATAGATACATGTATTTATCATAGAGAGATATATTTATCAACTTGACAGCTTCACTTGTAAACGTAGAATTACCATTACAGAAAACGTTTCTGCTTTGCAGAACACAACTGTACATTCTAATACAGTTCTAAGAAAGACCTCTTAATCTGTTCCATTCTTAGTTAAGTGGTTTATACATGCAGATAAAAAGGAAGAAACCAGTTGGACATATATAGTATGAAAAGAAAAAAAATGGGGATAGGAGAAATCATCTCAATATTTCTTACTTTTCTCCTTTCTAAAAATCCCTTCTTCTCTTTCCTTTTCTCATCACTCACACCCCAAAAAAATACAAGATCCATGCCAAACCCCACAAAAACCCTTAGTCCCCTCTCAAGCATGCAAATGCAATTTTCTACCCAGACATCACAATTCCTTTTTAATGAACCAAAACCAATCTGTGAATGCCCACAGAAAAGAGAAAAATTGCAATAAAAAAATAAAAACAGAGATGTGGGGGAGGGTCAAGATGGATATGGTAAATTCAGAGTTTAAATAGACATAAAAGATAATGAAGGTGAAGGGATTGTAATCAAACAAAATGGTTTGTAGTCTGTCATTTCATATAAATTAGAGTCAAAGAAATATATGAATATTCACTTAAATCAAAATCATTCATTACAGGAGTGGTCCTTCAAGTGAAAGGATCTTTGTCAACGCCCAATGTGGCTGTCATTCTTTGTCCCATTTTGTAATTTAAAAACACACAAAAAAATTATATATGGATAAAAAAGAGAAAAAATAATTTAACATATGCACAAACCCATAAAGCCATCAAGAGAGGGACACATTTATTCATGATAAAACCAAATACTACATCAAAATTAGACCTTCAAAGAATGTTAATAAATGACAAGAGACACTTCAGTCAGTCACATGATTCAGGATCCCTCCAGATGCACATTATGATTCAGACTTGAATAGTAAACAGAGTAGGCCAAAGGGTAGGGTAGGAGGACTTGAAGAAAAACACAATGCAAAAAAGGTCATCAGAATGAAAACTGTCTTCTTGCTGCACAATTTGAAGAGAAATTTCATTGAAAAAAAAATAGCTTGTAAACCAATTTAGGCTGAAATAGTTGCAACATTTTATAATCTAACCTCTTAATAGTGAATAGAATTCTTCTCCCTGCTTAAGGATCCAATTGGTTGGGCTCTACACTTGTCTGGTACCATGCTGTGGGCTATTTCCTTTAATATATAACCAGTCAAAGATGTATTCAGGCTTTTGTGAGATCCAAAGATTTGTAATTAACTGCATATTCCAGAGCATCATGAAGTTTCTCTAAAAGGAGCAGGCAAAGCTATACACAGTGATAGCCTCCCTCAGATAGCTAATATAAAGTTCTCAAAGGTAGACACTGAACCCTTTATAGCATACCAAATACACTTTTTCTTATAGTGCTTGTCCTATAATATTTGTACTAATTTTTTTCTTCCTTCAATTTTTATCAACACACCATAAGATCACAGACTGCTTAAGGGAATAACAACAATAAAATTCTTCAAAATAGATAATAATTGTGACTGGGCATGGTAGCTCATGCCCTTGTAAGCCCAGCACTTTAGGAGGCCAAAACAGGAGAATTTCTTGAGTCCAGGAGTTTGAGACCAGCCTGGGCAATATAGTAAGATTCCATCTCTACAATTTTTTTTTTAATTAGCAGGTCATGGTGGCACATCTATAGTCCTAACTGAGACCGAAGCAATAGGACTGCTTGAGTCTAGGAGTTTGAGGCTGCAGTGGGCTAGGATTGTACCACATCACTCTAGCCTGGTCAACAGAGCAAGACCTTGTCTCTAAAACTAAAAGAAAAACAAAAACATGATTTGTTATATGTACAAACACAGTAAAATTATCAATAGTAAGTACTAACTAAAAATCATACTACTTTCTCAGGCTTCATGATAAATGTCATCAACTGAATATACAATTTAGCACAAATCTTTATGGAATGATTATGCTCATATAAGCCGTATATAAACACTATACCATTGTTAAATTTATAACTGATGGATGAAAGTAATTTCACATATTGGCATACATATTACAAAGTGCTATCAAGAGACCAATATATAGCTTTTTAAAACCTTCCTAACAAAATACGTTAAGGTAACCAAATTAAATCATGGAGTTAAGGATGAAAGGACATATATAACTATAGTATATGAGTTAAATCTTGCTTTCATTTATCTGTAACAGGCTCATCTCATTACCCGCCGCATCCACATGGGAGTACAGAACACAGTTACATATTTGTATATATTGAAAAGTAACATCTATCTTTACACTAAATCTATTTCAAGTTTATCACATGCTTTATAAAACAATACTTTGTTCGTTTTTCCCTATAAATTATGTTAAAACAAAAATTAATAATCTATCAACTTTTAAACTACCATAGAGAAGGGACTAACAGGAAGATATAGTCTGGGCATGGTGGCTCACACCTATACCCCAGCTTTGTGAGACCAAAGTGGGAAGACCGCTTGAGGCCAGAGTTCAAGATCAGTCCAGGAAACATAGCAAGACCACATCTCTACAAAAAAATTAAAATATTAGCTGGGCATTGTGGTCTATACCTTTAGTCCTAGCTACTCGGGAGGCTAAGGCAGTAGGATTGCTTGAGCCCAGGAGTTCGAGGCTGCAATGAGCTATGATCACACTATTGCATTCCAGCCTGGGCAACAAAGTGAGACCCTATCTCTTAAAAAAAAGGGCTGAGGGGAAGAGATATACAAATGGCCAATAAGCACTCTGAAAAGTTATTTAACATCAATCTTTAAGAAAATGCAAATAACCACAATGAGATACCATTTCACACCCACTAGGATGGCTATAATAAAAACATCAAAAACTATCAAGTATTGACAAGGATCAGGAGAAATAGGAACCCTTGTAACACTGCTAGTAAATATGTAAAATGGTGCATTTACTGTGGAAAATAGTTCGCCAGTTCCTTAAAAAGTTGAACACAATTACCATATGATCCAGCCATTCTACTCCTAGGTATATAACCAAGAGAAATGAAAACATATGACTACACAGAAATGTGTACACAAATGTTTACAGCAGCATTATTCATAACAACCAAAAGGCGGGAACCCACTGTCCACCAACTGATGAACGGACAAACAAATTGTGGCATATTTACACAATGGAATATTATCCAGCCATAATAAGGAATAAACTGCTGATGCATGCTATAACTTGGATAAACCTTAAAAACATTAAGCTGAGAGGAAGAAACCAGACATAAAAGATCACATATTATGTGATTCCTATTACATGAAATATTCAGAATAAGCAAATCCATAAAGACAGAAAGTAGATTAGAGGTTGCCAAGGGATTCATGAAGAGGGAAATGGAGAATAATTACTTAATGGGTATAGGACATTCTCCTGGGATGATGCAAAAGTTTTGAGAGAGGTGGTGGTTGCATAACATTGTGAATGCACCAAATGCCACTGAATTTTAAAATGGCTGTGTTATGTAAATTCCTTCTCAATTAAAAAAAAGGAAATGCTTTTATAATTTTTCAAATTATAACTTAAAAGTAGCATATAAATATTATATATTTTATATTACGGGAAGAAAAAAAGAAAGTGTTAAAGTTAAAAAAGATCATTAGCTATGGTAAAGGTAATGGTGAGATTCAAAGGATACCATTTAAAATTGACAAACCACATAGTAAAAGGCTAAGGTAAAGAAAAGGTGATTGTGGGCATGATAAAAGGCATAAATAGGCTGGAGTGGTGGCTCACATCTGTAATCCCAGCACTTCGAAAGGCTGAGGTGGGCAGATCTTTTGAGCTCAGGAGTTCAAAATCAGTCTGGGCAACATGGCAAGACTCCATCTCCACTAAAAATATATTTTTTTAAAAAGCCAGCGTGATGGCATGCAGCTGTGGTTCCAACTACTAGGGAGGCTGAGGTGGATCGCTTGGACCCAGCGGGCAGAGGTTGCACTACGCCATGATTGCACCACTGCACTGCAGCCTGGGTGACATAGTTAGACCCTATCCCCACCCAAAAAAAAAAAAAGAAAAGAAAAGAAGGCATAAACATAAAGATAACCACTAGAATGAAAAAAATATTTCCATACACTAAGAGAAATTTTAAAAGAACAACAAAGGCATAGGAAAAAAATCAACCCAGGAAATATAACACAGACACTAATTATAACAAAATAATATAACAGCATATAAACAAGGCATGTCAGTCATATGAATACATGGAAATGGGCTTAATCCACTTACTGAAAGAGAATTATTTTCTTTTTTCTTTTGGAGACAGGGTCTCACTCTGTCACCCACTCAAGTGCAGTGGTGCCATCACGGGTCACTGTAGCCTCGACCTCCCAGGCTAAGGTGATCCTCCCACCTCAGCCTCCTAGGTAGCTGGGACTACAGGCACACGCCACCACACCAGGCTAAGTTTTTGTTTGTTTTTGGTTTGTATTTTTAGTAGAGAAGGGATATTGTCATGTTGCCCAGGCTGATCTCAAATTCCTGGACTGAAGCAAGCTGCCCTCCTTGGCTCTCTTAGTGCTGGGATTACAGGTGTGAGCCACAGTGATGGGTAGAGAATGATTTTTCAATCAGCTCATAAGTAAAACTTAACTCCATGCTACACATAAGAGATAAACCTAAGTTAGCAATTTAAAAAGACAAAAATTTTAAAACAGGAACGATATACTAGGCAAATGGCAACAATAAGAAGGTGATCCAGTTGGGCAAGGTGGCTCATGCCTGTAATCCCAGCACTTTGGGAGGTCGAGGCCCGCAATCACGAGGTCAAGAGATCAAGACCATCCTGGCCAACGTGGTGAAACCCTATCTCTACTAAAAATACAAAAATTAGCTAGGTGTGGTGGCATGCACCTGTAATCCCAGCTACTCAGTAAGCTGAGGCAGGAGAATCTCTTGAACCCGGGAGGTGGAGGTTGCAGGGAGCCAAGAACATGCCACTGCACTCCAGCATGGGTGACAGAGACTCCATCTCAAAAAAAATAAAAATAAGGGAGAGAGATCCAAGATGGCCACGTAGCAGCAGCTCGGGATTGTGGCTCGCGGTGAGGGCACAGAGAGCGAGTGGACGCCGCAGTTGCAGACGAATATTTGATGCCCATGGACTGGGAGATTCCCGGCGAGGGAATCTTTTGGCGACTCTTTTGGCCGGCACGGTGCTTCTTGGTGCGGAGTGTGCGGGACTGGGTGGTGCCCTTTTAGT
>PVKP010047358.1:0-15071 GCA_004027715.1 Plecturocebus donacophilus | reverse complement strand
ACTAGCCCCTGCAGGACAGGAAGCAGCCCCGGATAGAGAGCCTGCAAATGAGTTTCCTTATACCTCATGTCTGAACTTTTCACACATTCTAGGATTTCATGTTTTGTTACCTATTACAAAGGAAAGGAAACTGGCTAGAAGATTCATGTATAAGAAGGTCACAACTTTAAAGCTATCTGACACTAATGACTTGTACAATCTAGTTTGGAACTCTGAGAGACAATATCAAATAAGCACTATCAAATACTACCCCCAGTTAACCTTTACTGTCATTGTTCTTTCAAACTGTCTTTGGGATTGGTTATGTTCTCTCACTGTAGCTTTCGTTTATCCCAGAGCACAAACCCTAAAGTCCATGTGCAGTCACGATGTTCAAGTAAAGTCTGTTTCAGGACAATCCTGGGTTGCTGTAGTCTTTCTCTCTCTGTCGTGTCTACTTGGTGTCACGCCCTTGGACAGGGGACCAAATGGCAGCACAATGCAGAGGGTGACAGAGTCAACTTTCCAGCTGCCGAACTTGCTCCCCTTTCAATCTGTTTACTGCTCATAGTCAAGGTTGAAATCTTTAGACCAGTGACGACCTTGGCCTATCTTGTCTGAAGTTGCTCTCTTATATAACCGAATCCATTTCTTCACCAAAAATTGAGCTTTCAAAAGGTGACAGGCATATTCTTAGGAAGTGTCCTGAGATGGAGCTGGTGGGTCCTGCCCTTCAGGCTCTGGAGGGGGTGCTGGCACAGCTGCTTTTTTCTGGGCTGCCAGGAACTCATGAATTGCTCGTTCTACTTGTGGCCTGAAGATGTGGTTTAGTTTTGGATCCACCACCTGAGAAATAATCCTGTCTACTCCAGCTTCCAACATCCCTGACTGAACCACACTCTGCCTCAGACCATTCGCAATTGGTTTTTGTTCATTGTAGGATTCCATTCCTGCTTGTCCAGATGTGTTGACACAAAATTATCCACTTTCTGCCTCAGGTTTTGGTCAGCTGGCTTTGTGTCCACGTCGGCCAGGCAGTCCCGGCGGAAGCTGTCAAAGAGGCCCCGGCTCTTGAGCTGCTCCACGATGAGAGCGATGAGCTGCGGGTCGCCGGGAGGCAGCGAGGCCGGGTTGATGGGGCCACCGCCCCCGCTGGCCCCAGTAGCGCCCGTCGTTGCCCCGGCAGAGGCTTGGCCCGCTCCGCCACCGCCCACCGCGCCGGTTCCCCCGCCGCCGCTGCCGTCCGCCATGGCTGCGCCCCGGGCCCACAAGGGAGACCGACTATAGCTTCTTCTCCAGGATAGAAGCTCTAGAATGTGTAGAGGCGGCGAAGGGGGCGGTGAAGGAGAACGGCCCCACGGACGCAGAGGCGGAGACGGCGGCGGCGATGGCGGCGGCGGCCAGCTCTGGGGCTGCAGAGGTTGTGGTAGACGCGGCAGAAACTCTTTTTTTTTTTTTTTTAAAGTTAGCATTTGAAATTACACCTTTATCTCATACTCTATATAAAAACCAACTCAAAATTAAAGGTTTAAATGTAGGACTTGAAACTATGAAACCAGTAGAAGAAAACTCAAGGGAAAAACTTTACAACATTGGTCTGAGCAATGATTTTTTGGCTACAAACCCCCCAACATAGACGAATGAGATTACATAAAACTAAAAAGCTTTTGTACAGCCAAAGAAACAACCAACAAAGTAAAGAAACAACATACACAATGAAAGAAAATATTTTCAAACATCTGGTAAGGGGTTACTATCCAAAATATGTAAGAAACTCATGCAGCGCAATAGTAAGAAAACAAATTACCTGACGGAAAAAGAAGCAAAGGATCAGAATAAACATTTCTCAAAAGAAGACATACTGATGACCACTAGGGACACGTGAAAAAGTGCTCAACATCATTCCAGCCTGGGTGACAAGAGTGGAGAAACTCCACCTCAAAAAAAAAAAGATGACTGTGTCACAAGTTTCTAACAGAAGGTGACTTTCAAATAAATTGGTGAGCAGTTCTTAAGAAAAGATTTTCCAAAGCTTCCGGTTTGGTTGCTCCGCCTCCTGCTTGGCTAGCGCTGTCGGGGCGGAGGGGGGCAGGGCGTGGTGAGGGGAGGTGAGTGTCGTCGTGGGGTCCCCGGAGCCATGGCCTGCTCCATTGTCCAGTCCTGCTACTTCCAGGACCTCCAGGCCGCCCGGGACTTCCTCTTTCCTCACCTCCGGGAGGAGCTCCCCAGCGGCGCCGTGCGGAGGGACCCCAGGAAATCAACAGACTGGGAAGACGATGGTTGCGGAGCAAGGGAAGAAACCGAATCCCAAGAACCTGAAGAAGGAAATACTTGGAAGACACAAAAAACTTCCTAGCTCCAAGATTGTGTTTTATCCTTATCTCCAACCAATGATCTTATGGCGATAGCTCGAGAGCAAAAAGCTGTATTTCTACTGCCAAAATGGAAATATAGTGATAAAGGAAAAGAAGAAATGCAGTTTGCTGTTGGTTGGAGTGGTTCTTTAAATGTCGAAGAAGGGGATGTGTAACCAGTGCTCTATGTATTCCACTAGCAAGCCAAAAGAGTTCCACTGGGCGTCCTGACTGGACCTGCATTGTGGTGGGTTTTACTTCAGGTTATGTACGCTGCTACACTGAGAATGGTGTGCTCTTGCTTGCACAGCTTTTGAATGAGGACCCAGTGCTTCAACTTAAATGCAGAACCTATGAAATACCACGACATCCTGGCGTGACTGAGCACAACGAAGAGTTCAATATCTTATATCCCGCTGCCATTGTGACTGTAGATGGATTTAGTCTTTTACGGTCTCTTGGTGGTTGTCGAAATCAGGTAGCAAAAGCTGCAGCATCAGGCAATGAGAACATACAACCACCACCATTAGCTTATAAGAAACGGGGTCTACAAGATATTGACACTATTATCGATCATGCCAGTGTTGGTATTATGACTCTGTCCCCCTTTGATCAAATGAAGACTGCCTCCAATATAGGTGGATTTAATGCGGCAATTAAAAATAGTCCACCTGCCATGTCTCAGTATATCACTGTAGGGTGCAATCCATTTACCGGCTTCTTCTATGCTTTAGAGGGAAGCACACAACCATTATTATCCCATGTTGCACTAGCAGTTGCAAGTTAACTCACTTCTTTATTTAATGCTGCCAGTGGTTGGCTTGGTTGGAAAAGTAAGCATGAAGAAGCAGCTGTCCAGAAGCAAAAGCCAAAGGTTGAGCCAACTACCCCATTAGCTGTAAGATTTGGACTTCCAGATTCTAGACGCCATGGTGAAAGCATATGTCCGTCTCCATGTAACACGCTGGCAGCAGTAACAGATGATTTCGACAGTTATTTTATTGGATGTAGCTAGAGGAATTGCAATACGCATGTGGATAGGGTACCGCGATGCACAAATTGGATGGATTCAAATTGTAGAGGACCTCCATGAAAGAGTACCAGAAAAGGCAGATTTTTCTCCCTTTGGAAATTCTCAGGGTCCAAGTCGAGTAGCTCAATTCCTTGTGATCTATGCTCCAAGAAGGGGAATTTTAGAAGTGTGGAGCACACAGCAGGGACCTAGAATAGGAGCTTTCAATGTGGGGAAGCACTGCAGGCTACTGTATCCTGGATATAAAATAATGGGCTTAAATAATGTTACCAGTCAGAGTTGGCAGCCACAGACTTATCAGATCTGTCTTGTTGATCCAGTGTCTGGAAGTGTGAAAACAGTGAACGTTCCCTTCCATTTAGCACTGAGTGATAAGAAGAGTGAACGAGCCAAGGATATGCACCTAGTGAAGAAACTAGCAGCCTTACTGAAAACAAAATCTCCCAATCTTGATTTGGTTGAAACAGAAATAAAGGAATTAATTCTTGATATTACATACCCTGCAACCAAAATACAAGCTTTGGAAAGCATTTTGGCAAGTGAACGTTTACCATTTTCTTGCTTTAGAAACATCACTCAGGCTTTAATGGACACTTTGAAAAATCAAGAACTTGAGTCTGTTGACGAAGGATTGCTACAGTTTTGTACCAATAAACTAAAATTGCTGCAACTTTATGAATCTGTCAGTCGGTTAAATTCCATTGATTTTCATTTAGACACACCATTCTCTGATAATGACTTGGCTGTGTTACTAAGGCTTGATGAAAAAGAACTGCTTAAGCTCCAGGCATTACTAGAGAAATATAAGCAAGAGAACACCAGGACAAATGTTCGATTTTCTGATGATAAAGATGGTGTGTTACCTGTAAAAACATTTTTGGAATATTTAGAATATGAAAAGGATGTGCTCAACATAGAGAAGATAAGTGAAGAGGAATATGTAGCTTTAGGCAGTTTCTTTTTTTGGAAGTGTTTGCATGGAGAAAGCTCCACTGCGGATATGTGTCACACTTTGGAGTCAGCTGGACTTAGCCCTCAGCTGTTGTCTCTGCTCCTGAGGGTTTGGCTTTCTAAGGAAAAGGATATTTTGGATAAACCACAGTCTATCTGCTGTCTTCATAAAATGCTGTCTCTCCTGAGCAAGATGAAAGTGGCCATCGATGAGACCTGGGATTCTCAGTCTGTGTCGCCATGGTGGCAGCAGATGCGCACAGCTGTATTCAGTCTGAGAACAATGGAGCTGCTCTATTGTCTGCACATGTTGGGCATTCTGTTGCTGCACAGATATCAAACAACATGACAGAGGAAAAATTTTCCCAAGCAGTTTTGGGTGCGGATTCAGAGGCCCTCACTGATTCCTGGGCAGCCCTTTCTCTTGACACTGAGTACTGGAAACTCCTTCTGAAACAGCTGGAGGGTTGTCTTGTACTTCAGACTCTGCTTCACAGCAAAGGGAACACTCAGACCTCTAAAGTGTCATCACTGCAGACTGAGCCACTTCTAAGGCTTTCTGTTAAAAAGTTATTAGAAGGAGGAAAAGGTGGCATTGCAGACAGTGTAGCCAAGTGGATATTTAAGCAGGACCTCAGCCCTGAAGTATTAAAACTAGCTAATGAAAAAAGAGATGTGGAAAACCCAGATGAATCCAAAGAAGGTGTTAACAGAGGTTTCCTTGAGGTATCAGAGGTGGAGATGGACTTAGGAGCCATACCAGACCTACTGCATTTAGCCTATGAGCAGTTTCCTTGTAGCCTTGAGCTAAATGTGTTGCATGCACATTGCTGCTGGGAGTATGTTGTTCAATGGAATAAAGATCCAGAGGAAGCACGTTTTTTTGTTAGGTCGATAGAACACTTGAAGCACATTCTTAATGCACATATTCAAAATGGCATTGCACTGATGATGTGGAATACATTCTTAGTTAAAAGATTTTCTGCTGCTACATACTTAATGGATAAGGTTGGAAAATCACCAAAGGATAGATTATGCCGAAGGAATGTGGGAATGAGTGACACAGCAGTGACATCTTTCCTTGGCTGCTGTTTGGCTCTTCTTCAGATCTTAATGGAGGCAGATGTTAGCAGGGATGAAATACAGATGCCTGTGCTGGATGCTGAGGATGCCTGGCTCTCCGTGGAAGGACCGATCTCCATCGTGGAACTGGCCCTTGATCAGAAGCATGTCCACTACCCACTTGTGGAGCACCACTCCATCCTGTGCTCCATCTTGTCTGCAGTCATGAGGTTTTCTCTGAAGACCGTGAAGCCACTTTCACTTTTTGACAGTAAGGGAAAAAATGCATTTTTCAAAGACCTAACTTCAATTCAGTTATTACCTAGTGGGGAAATGGATCCAAATTTCATTTCTGTGTGACAACAGTTCTTACTGAAAGTTGTCAGTGCAGCTGTCCAGGCTCAACATTCAGCCACAAAGGTCAAATATCCCACAGAAGAGGCAACACCCACTCCTTTTGGGAAAGACCAAGACTGGCCGGCTCTAGCTGTGGATTTAGCCCATCACCTTCAAGTTAGCGAAGATGTTGTCAGAAGGCATTATGTGGGGGAACTGTACAACTATGGAATTGACCACTTAGGAGAAGAGGCCATTCTACAGGTTCATGACAAAGAAGTCCTTGCCTCTCAGCTGCTAGTGTTGACGGGGCAAAGGCTGGCTCATGCACTTCTCCACACCCAGACGAAAGAAGGAATGGAGCTGCTTGCCAGACTTCCACCCACGCTGTGTACTTGGCTGAAAGCAATGGACCCCCAGGATCTTCAAAACACTGAAGTGCCAATTGCAATAACAGCTAAACTAGTAAATAAAGTAATTGAGCTTTTACCAGAAAAACACGGGCAGTATGGTCTAGCCTTACACCTCACTGAAGCTGTGGAAGCCATATCTCTTCCTTCTTTATGACACTTACCTACTGGAAATGCTCTAAAATTATGATTAAACATGAATTAGTGAATGGTTATTTTACATAGTAAGACCTGGAATTTTATGGGAAAAGTGTGTCTTTTTTTTTCCTTTTGTAAAAGAAATAAGAATATATACAACTTTTTTAAGGTGCAACCCTGGCTAAATTCCACTCCTTGGTTAATAATGAAGATAAAATATAAACAAATGTCAACTCTATTATAATTAATACAGATGTTTTACTGTTTATTTCTAATTCAAACACTTCAGTAGCTTTATTGTTAAACTTTGCTATTTAAAAAATGGTTATAATTTACATATTATGTTCTTATAAGATTCTATATTTCCTATCTAAAATGTTGTTGTAATTCAGTTTAAATGTGTTCACGTACAGTCCCCATCAGTAGAGTTAGAAACACCCCACTCTCCTTTAGTAAATGTTGAGAAAACGCCTTTCTTGTCATGCTTCAAATCCCACACTGGGCTGCCACCGGGGAGTTCTGGAAACTGAAAGGTTCCTTTCCCAGAGGTTCTGCTGTTGCCATCAGAGGATGACCGTGCTTGAGGAGGAAGAATGGGTTCAAGACCATCATATTCATCAGAAGGGGGCACTAACTAGAACCCTTCGCCTGTTGTACATGCCAAAATTGAGAATCAGAGGTGCGTACAATGCAGCAAATTAATTATAATGTAAGTTAAGATTTGCTTTTTGCCAAGTTGCATAGTTGTATCCACATCAGGTCTCTGTAAAAATGTATTGTCTAGTAAAACTTATGTAAAAAAAAAAAAGGAAAGATACTAAAAATTTTAAGTCCAACTTTATTTTTCCTACAAGTGTTTAGAAATGCTTCTGGGATTTGCTAATGTTATCTGTCCTTGGGAACAGTATTGAAAAAACTGCTTAGTGATATTACAGCTTTAGCAAACCTACCTCATAGCTGGGTTGAGAGGATAAAATACAACTAATTTTGTACCCTATAGTGCCTAGAGCAGTCCAAGTGCTAAATAAATATTTACTGATTACAACCAAACTACAGCTACTTGGGAGGCTATGGTGAGAGGATTGCTTGAGCCCAGGAGTTTGAGGCCATCCTGGGCAACATAGCAAGACCCTGTCTCGAAAAAAAACAAAAAGAAAAAAACAAATTAACCAAAACTCTGTAAAAGAGTGCTTTGAGCTCTACAAATACCAAGTATTTATCATGGTATATTTTTAGAATGTCACCATACAGTGTAATTATTGGTATCTGTCATGGATCACAATTGTTATTCATAGTAAGTCATTGTGATACAGAAGTTTGTTTCTTCACTTTCCCTTAAGAAGCCAGCTATAGTACTCATGCAAAGTTGAGAAGTATGTCCTTCAGGGATATAAAGAAAAATCTGTTTCCTGAGCTAAAAGAGCACATCCAAACAAGAATTTAACTGGCTAAAATTTAATAATTACTGTTAAGTAACTATGAAACTTAAAATCTTACAAGGTAAGTATTTAAGATGTCTTGAGTATTTGGGATAGGGGTCTGTGAGTCTGATTGAGGCATACATTTTATAGAGTAACAGCACTGGAAAGAGCTAGTCCAACCTCCGAGCCTCTGCTTGGGTTTCCGCTGCCCCAGCCAGACACATCCTAGAATTCTTGTAAACATATCTGGCTCCTAACAGTCACTTGTCATATGTGTTCTAAGAGATTAGTTCTTCCTGTGATTTTTTTCCAAGTATGTTGAAAGTAGTATGAACTTGAGGAGGCTAGTCAAAGAAACTTGTTAAGAGTTATAGGCGTTTTTAAACACTAAATCCTCAATTCCATCATCACTTCGGGGGAGGGGGTACTTATTAAGCATTATATAATAAAACTGGTTAAGCTTACTCTGGTAGAACAGACAACAAATTTGGGAATTGCTGAGAATAAGCTGAAATATGGCTCACAAAATCCTAACACAAATAATTAAGACTCTAGTTATATTTGTTATCCTAAAATTTTTCATAGAATTTTAAAATTGAATTCTGACTTGTATGGTTAAGAAAAGCAGTTAAATATTTTACTACTTATCAAGGGCTTTTAAAGTAAACAAATCTGATATGAAGAAAGGCAAATAAATACCTGTGTAGATACTCTGTAATAACAAAGCCATAGATGATAAAGGAATTAGATTTTATGTAGAATGGGTGGTTTCTGAAACAAAAGTATGTGGCACTTATTGTAGTTATTGATGAGAAGCCAATAACCAGTAGTGTTTTCCTAGATATATGGCCACCCTCACACAACTTTCTTCATTAATGTTAAATATGCATTTTATCTTATTGTATAATGCTCAAGGAAAACAAAGTGTTCAAATAATCATAACTTCTACATGACAGGTTCTGTTTAGATGTAGAACTAGAGGGGCCAGGGAAATGTAGATAAAGAGATATGTAGCACCATGCTTCTAAATGCTTCACGCTATTGCAAAAAGACAAAAAGTTTTGCCTTTATTATAAAAATTCATCTGTGGTCAAAGTAAACACTGTTACATTTACACTGCTATTTAAAAACAGCTGCAATCTAAAGTCAAAAATCTGAAATTTAATAATAGTAGACTTACATTGAATATAATGTTCATTTAGAAGTTGCTGTGGTCCATTTGATTTATAAGATAAAATATTTTTACAATACAATATAGCAACAGCGAGAGCCTTCTCTAACCCTCATAGGAATGGGTTTGCTGGGTGTCTACAAGTTAGATTCCTGCTGAATAGAATTAGCCATCCTTAAAAGATTTTGATCCAATACTGAATTGTTTATAAAATGCTTTCTTTATTGTAATGTACTGTAAGTAACGAAATTCTGTATATACTGCTATTTTCTGTCCATTGTTGTGAACTTATGTACATTAGTGAAATAAATTTTCAGCTTTCATGTTGTTTCCTAAACATTTATAAATATAAGTATTAACAGATTTCTTCCTCTCATGAGTAACAAATTTGGTCCTTCCCTTCCTTCCTTCCTATTTCTTCCTCCTCCTTTTTTTTTTTTTTTTTTTTTTTTGAGATGGAGTTTCCCTCTTGTGGCCCAGGCTGGAGTGCAATGGCGTGATCTTGGCTCACTGCAACCTCCACCTCCCAGGTTCAAGAAATTCTCCTGCCTCAGCCTTCCAAGTAGCTGGGATTACAGGCATGTGCCACCACAGCCGGCTAATCGTGTATTTTTAGTAGACATGAGGTTTCTCTGTGTTGGCTAGGCTGGTCTCAAACTCCCAACCTCAGGTGTCCACCTGCCTCAGCCTCCCAAAGTGCTGGGATTACAGGCATGAGCCACTGCATCCGGTGATTATTTTCTTTCTAATCCAACCCCCAAAACTAGCTGTTCTGAAAAGTTTGATGTTTATTAGTGGGAAGAATAAAATGACTCTTCACCTCTTAAGGGAAACACACCTCTGCCATTCCCTTTCAAAACTATACTTTTACTTGATATTCACTTCTGCACCATCATCATTCAGTACTTTTCCAGAATGCCTTTATTTTCAGATATCATAGAATTTAAATACTGAGTCAAAAGATGTATAAAATATAAAACATTTTCTGCTCAACCATATTTGAAGATAAGCTAAACACATGTCTATGTTATATACACACATATATTTTTCCTACATGTATATATACATAATTCTTTCTGTAGTTACAGGAAATACTTCTTTTATAATTCTGATTTTGACCCTCATTCTCCACTGTTGACCCATCCACTCATTACCTGAATCTTGGATTTCTTTCCAATATTGTAAATAACCTAAACTTCTAGCCAGTACTGTGAGGAGGTTCTTGCTTAGGTGAGCTATTAATACTATTTTCCACTAACAGCTTCTGCACATCGAGGACAGAGTGTATCTGAAGATTCCGCTGTATACTTCCAACAACGAGGGCATTTTTCTTTGGTAGTCGGCATGACAATTACTTTATAGGAAGACTCTTCACGAATATCACCACCTATAAAAAAAATACATGAAGAGTATTTCTCATAGGCATTCAACTTGTATCACTGTTTCTTCACTGGTTTAGCAGAGGCTTCTGTTTCAAGTCCTCCGTCCTGCTTTGGTAAAGCTTGTTAGACACTTCCCTGTTTGCCCCATTACATATATAGCCAAGATAATGGGATCATACAACTCAACAACCGAAGAGAACTGAGGAGTTGAGACCCCATCACGCTGAGATTAACATCTCCCAAGTCACTGAGTTCTACATCTACTCAGGCAGAGCAGACTTTCTAGCTGTTTAATCTGCGTATAGTTCTGATGAACAATGCTGCCTCTCCAGCTACATACTTGACTAAGAATTTTTAAAAGCCAAATTACTGTGACAGCTACAGTGTCCTCACTCAAAATTTCTCATGGGACAAAAGGAACCAAAAGTATCTCCACAATTAATACTCTTAGTCCTCAAATTCATAAAAATATGAGGAAATTATTTTCTAGTCATTGTACAGAGTGTATGACCATTACATGGCCAGGTGCAGTGGCTCACGCCCAGCACTTTGGGATGCCAAGGCAGGTGGATCACCTGAGGTCAGGAGTTCGAGACCAGCCTGGTCAAAATGGTGAAACCCGTCTCTACTAAAAATACAAAAATTAGCCGGATGTGGTGGCGGGCGCTTGTAATCCCAGCTACTTGGAAGGCTGAGGCAGGAGAATTGCTTGAACCTGGGAGGTGGAGGTTGCACTGAGCCGAGATCGTGCCACTGCATTCCAGCCTGGGCAACAAGAGCGAAACTGCATTGCAAAAACAAACCAAAAAAAGGCCAGGTGTGGTGGCTCACACCTGTAATCCCAGCTCTTCGGGAAGTTGAGGCAGGCGGATCACAAGGTCAGGAGTTTGAGACCAGCCTGGCCAACAGTGAAACCCTGTCTCTACTAAAAATAAAAAAAAAAAAAAAAAAAAAAAAAAAAAAAATAGCCAGGCATGGTGGCATGCACCTGTATTCCCACCTACTTGGGAGGCTGAGGCAGGAGAATTGCTTGAACCCGAGAGGCAGAGGTTGTGGTAAGCTGAAATCATGCCATGGCACTCCAGCCTGGGCAACAGAGCGAGACTCAGTCTCAGGAAAATAAAATTACAAAAAGTAAATTAAGCCAGAACTTTTACTACATGGTCTGTGCTGCCAGGCCCAAATTTGAACTGATGCTTGTAAGTTAGCTTCCCATCTCCTGGTACCCAAAAGCTATGAAAAACGCAAGTAGCATAAACTGCCAAGATACCTGCTTATTTTTCTTCATTAACGCAACTCTCCCTCCACCAATGAAGATGAAGCAGGTTGATGTTTTAAATCTTCTATATAAAACAAGTGTCTACAAAAGGCTTCCTTATGACATACCATTGTTAGAATGAGTTCCTCCTTAACCCCTCACAAGAATGACTCAATATTTTAATCTGGGGTATACATAACAGGAAATTTCTGGATCAACACTGAGGAATGGTGGGCAGGACTGCGCCAGTACTGGGGTACTAAGTATCAAAGCAGGGGGACACAAAGGGAAATGGGAGCAAGTCAGACTAACATAAACCTCACACATAATAACCAATATTTATTTAAAGGACAGAAAGAAAGTCTCTTTCTTCTGTCCCTAGCCCTCAGTTCCCAAGATCATCAGGTAAGAGAGTTTTAAGAGTGGGCTTAGAACCTTGGCAACCGTTTATATTATTTCCACAGAAGGATGTATTCCAAGTATATAACTGCCTTTAGAATAAATCTAGTTCACTAGAAAGTTGGAGATGACTTATAATTATTCAGTTCTCCAGATGTTACTTGCTATTTTCACCTCCTTCTTACCTTCTAAGTTGATGAGGAATTTCCCTTTAAGCTCAATTACATCTGCAGACATCTCTCGTGGTTCCTGAGCCAGTAAAGTTGTTTCAGAAGCCATCATTAATTCATTTAACTGAGAGGTGCTGGAAGTCTCTTCAGACTGCAGCATCTGGAAGGAAGCATGTGAAAGTTACAGTTTAGGTTAAGTTTTTATCATAAACTGAGGTTAGAAAAAGAGACACTATAAAATCTCATGTTTAGAGAGGAACCCTTTGGTATACACCATTGCATCCTGAGCAAACACCATTAAATGCATCAAGCCTAATTATCATCAAAGGTTTTAACTAAAGATTTCCATCAACAGTGTTTATTGAGAATGCCAAGCACTTCACTTTGCTAGATCCTAAAATGTCTCATTTCTAATTCTCACACACAAAAAGCCTGTATGGTGTTTATTGTACTAACTTTACAAATGAAGAAAAAAGCAAAGAGAGGTTAACTTGCCCAAGTTTCTCAACTGCAAGTCAAGCCCTGGTCTGTCAGCCTCAAAGCCTTCATTTTTTCATGTATCACTGGGTGAGGGGCTAAAATACTGTCTCAACAAGGACCTGTTTTTGTAATGTATAGTGATCGTGGCAATCTAAACAATATGCAGAATGCTTCGGAAGTTGACCAAATTTGTCTGATAAACACATTTTTCACTGTAATTTTGATCTTCAAAGTGAGTTTGTAAGCTAACCAACACAAGACATTCCTTTAAAAAAGTAAAGCCCATGAGAAACAGGAGACTCAAAGACATTAATTTGGTTTTAACAAGTTGATGCAATCAGTAATGGAGAGAAACACCACTCCACCTGACAGCTACTTGGTATGATTCCTAAGGAAAATACATCCTTGTTTTTGAAAATCCCAAAGTGTTTTTTCCAATAAAATTGATCCAAAACAAGCTGTTATCCTTTTCAGTTTATTACTTAGAAAGACTGAAGTCAAAGGAAACAAACTACAAACATAGTATGTAGGAAAAAAGGCCAGGACTGGGCTGTGTTACCCTGGCTAGGTTACAGCTTCAGCAGGCCTCACTTCCTCGCTTGTAAAATGGAGAGCTCTCCAAGCTTACATTTTAAAATGTGAACATTTTATTATACCTACTAGCTATTTCAAGCTCAAATCTTAATCATGCTAATTACATCGTTAAACATTTAAACTGAGCTTACTAAACAAAATGAGATGGGTATTTTTTAGAAACCTGACACTAACAAAACTTTTAAAAAATATATTCATTGCCAATTCTCTTCTTAATCATTTAGACAGGAAAAAAATCACATCATTATATTAAGCTATAAACCAATTTGGACAATCAACCCCTAAAAAGCCCAAGAAGAAAAGTCTGATGGCCCTTCTGGAAATAAAAATAGGATAAATGCTTTGAAATCTATGTGGTAACTTTGAAATCTATGTGGAGAAAGTGAATTTTCTTCAGATCTCACAAAAATGGAAACTCTTTTTGGGTTTAATTCTGGTCCAGATGGACAAAATTGTCAAGAAACCAGACCCTTAATACAAAACTCCCAATTTTTATATATTCAAAGACGACTGCGATCAATTTAGATGTCACCTATCTTTTAAATAGTCCTGAGGCCTTTCATTTGAAACAGAACTTTACACCTTTCCTGTTCCTACAGAGTAACATGTACATGTTACATGCACAGAACATGTTTTACAAGACATGGAAAAGAACACAGCGAAGTGGGAAACAGAATCAGTGATAATATCAGGATTAGAAGACAGAAACCCTAATTTCTAAATTATTTTTTTAATTTAGACATGTTTTAAAAGTAAATTTCAAGCAAAGCTCTATGATACTAATACCATTTGAAAAGGTACATATTGCTGCATACCTCTATTATCTCAAAAAGCAGTCCCGGTTCTATCACAATGATAACCTTGTACTCAGCTGCATTTTTGCCAGGGATGCTTCCGAGAAAGGAATCTCGCATTGCACACGCACTCTCCACAGCTTCTTCCAACCCAGGCTTCTTCCAGATAGAACTAGTACTAATCCACCCAGTACGGAAAACACTCTTGGGCTCTTCAGAAGAACAAAAACAGTAAACTGCTTTACATACACCCTAAACAGTATACGAAGCTCTAACCATTAAATATTTACCATAAATGGGAAATAAGAATTGTTATTTATGGTAATCAAGTGATGAAATATGGAGCAATCCTAATTATTTACAAAACATTTTCATCAGCGTTGGAAAACATTTTACATTTAAACAAAAGAGAAAATATATAAGATCTCAAAGAAAAAAGGATGCTTAGGAAAAAACAGAAATATCCCAATATTAACAGCTATCAGTACTAAGATTATAAGTGACTTCCCCCTCTTCCTACACTTCCATAGTTACTAATTTTTATAAACAATACAATCAGAAGAAAACAACTATCATATTCACTAAAAGGAACTATATTTTAATAAAACCCAAAATATATTTCAGAAACCTTTTTGTTTTTAAGATAGTCTCACTCTGTCACCCAGGCTGAAGTACAGTGGCATGACCTCAGCTCACTGCAACCTCCACCTCCCAAGTTGAAGCGATTCTCCTGCCTCAGCCTCTCAAGTAGCTGGGATTACAGGTGCATGCCACCACACCCAGCTAATTTTTGTATTTTTAGTAGAGACGGGGTTTCACCATGTTGGCCTGGCTAGTTTTGAACTGCTGACCTCAAGTGATCTGCCTACCTCGGCCTCCCAAAGTGCTGGGATTACAGGTGTGAGCCACCGCACCCAGCCATTTCAGATCATTTATAAAAGTATTTAAGAAAAAAAGTGATTTCTTGATACTGTCAAGCTGCTAATACATTTCAGAAAGCACTGGAGATGGCTAGGTCATTGTGAAATTTACCCTACTCCTCTACAAGCAAGTACAGACACAAATACACGACCAAGACACACTGTGTCACAGAGCAGTCACTGTAGATGGGTAAGTGCCCCTTATATGAAGGAGATAAA
>PVKP010047357.1:0-15070 GCA_004027715.1 Plecturocebus donacophilus | reverse complement strand
AGAGCCCTATTCACCAGGAGCTCTGTACAATGGGGCAGTGTCACCCGCCTAGACCTACAGACTGAGGAACAAGGGGGGGGCCATATAGCCACAGAACTCCAGACTTCAGGGTCAAAGGCAGGGGAGGATTGTGTCGGTCCAGGAACAGGCAAATAGAGACACCGGAAGGTGAGAGTGTGGAGGATGGGATCGCTGGGCTGGGAAGTAGGGAGAGGGCATTAACCTCTTCCAACGCTGGGGATGGGGGCAGGGGGAGGGGGAAGAGGGCCAGCACACCTCCCTGACAGTGTGACTGTCACAGCGGGCCCTTGCCAGGGAATGACTACAGTGAAGACTGGGGTCTGGAAAGAGGGGCTTAGGCTCCCCACTCTGCTCTTAATCTTACCTCCTTCCTTCTTCCCCCACTTCCACCTTCGGGCAGGGGCCACAGTGGTGCTGAAGTCCAAGTTCTCGGCCGGTCAGTTCTGGGAAGACTGCCAGCAGCACAGGGTGACGGTGTTCCAGTACATCGGGGAGTTGTGCCGATACCTCGTCAACCAGCCCCTGGTGCGTAGGCACAGATCCTGGGCAGAGCCACTGATAAAGGGCTAGTTGACAAGGAGCAGGACAGTTGACAGGCGACATTAAGACGGAGTTGGAGGGAGAAGTAGCAAGCAGAAAATGGCAGTGCAGGGTGAGGAGCCGGAGATGGCCTAGGGCGTCTGATGCTCACAGCATCTGAAGGTTACAGTGGGAGGGGGCTCTGGGGAATGGGGAACAGGAATTCACTTTGGGGAACGGGCATCTTGGCGCTGAAGCTCCGGCCCCTCTCCCACTCATCTCAGAATAAGGCAGAGCATGGCCATACGGTCCGGCTGGCAGTGGGCAGCGGGCTGCGCCCAGACACCTGGGAGCGCTTTGTGCGGCGCTTCGGGCCCCTGCAGGTGCTGGAGACATATGGACTGACAGAGGGCAACGTGGCCACCATCAACTACACAGGACAGCGGGGTGCTGTGGGGCGTGCTTCCTGGCTGTACAAGGTGAGGGCAGAGAGGAAACTGAAAACCTGTGGAACAGCAGAGGGCTGGCAGGAGAAGGGCTCATGTGACTGCAATGATCCAGTACCCGGGTCTCCCTTCCCCCAGCACATCTTCCCCTTCTCCTTGATTCGCTATGATGTCACCACAGGAGAGCCGATTCGGGACGCCCAGGGGTACTGTGTGGCCACATCTCCAGGTTGGTGGTGTTCCATTGGGGTGGTCACGGTGCTGGAGCTGGCAGAGGAGGACTGGAATTAGAGACTGGGGTGGGTGGGGGCAGGAGGTTCTGGGAAAGGTGACCCCAGTGACTCTGCCAGGTGAACCAGGGCTGCTGGTGGCCCCTGTGAGCCAGCAGTCCCCATTCCTGGGCTACGCTGGTGGGCCAGAGCTGGCCCAGGGGAAGTTGCTAAAGGATGTCTTCCGGCCTGGGGATGTTTTCTTCAACACTGGGGACCTGCTGGTCTGCGATGACCAAGGCTTTCTCCGCTTCCATGATCGTACTGGAGACACCTTCAGGTATCTGTCCATAACTCGTTCTTCATCCTGAACATCTAATCTCTGTGATCCAAAGCCCCTGAACGTCAACTCCCTAATCTGCCACCTCAACCCAGGTCCTCAGCTCATCTCTCATTCTCAGACCTCCTCACCGTTTCATCCCTGTGACAGTCTGGCACCCTGACCTATGACCTTATCTCCCCACCAAGCCCATAGGTCCTGACCCCCGACTCCCAGTTTCAGATCTCCGCTCTCTGACAGGTGGAAGGGGGAGAATGTGGCCACAACGGAGGTGGCAGAGGTCTTAGAGGCCCTGGATTTTCTTCAGGAGGTGAACGTCTATGGAGTCACTGTGCCAGGTGCCTAGGCATGGAAGGTGGGGGAGGCACCCAGCCACCACGCTGAATTGGTAATACCTGGGCACAGGAGCACAAGGCCTTCGTGGTGGTCAGCCATGGAGGAGCTTACTCTGTCTCCCACACCCACCAGGGCACGAAGGCAGGGCTGGAATGGCAGCCCTAGTTCTGCGTCCCCCTCACTCTTTGGACCTTACGCAGCTCTACACTCACGTGTCTGAGAACTTGCCACCTTATGCCCGGCCCCGATTCCTCAGGCTCCAGGTAGCTGGTCACTCCCAACCCCGGCCCCTCACCCCATGTGTCTTCACCCTACACATCCACCCTATGTATCAACTTTGGGAGTTTGATGGCTCCCAAAGTCTGCATGGGACCCCCAGTGTAACACACTCCATGAAGAGAAAAAACATGGAGACTCGCTCTTCACCCCACTTCTTTCCTTATACCTGCCTTCTTCTGGTGTGGCTCTTTCTCCTTCCTTTCACCCCCTCCCCTAAACCTTGATCTCACATCCCCTTTCCCCAGAACTGCTCCTTAACAAAATTTAGGCAACTCCCCAAACCACTGGGCAGAGTCCCCTTCCCTCCAACTCCCTCTGACCCTTCCTTCTGTCCCCAGGAGTCTTTGGCCACCACAGAGACCTTCAAACAGCAGAAAGTTCGCATGGCAAATGAGGGCTTTGACCCCAGCACCCTGTCCGACCCACTGTATGTCCTGGACCAGGCTGTAGGTGCCTACCTGCCCCTCACACCTGTGCGGTACAGCGCGCTCCTGGCCGGGGACCTTCGAATCTGAGACCTTCCACACCTGAGGGAGGGACTCTGTGGGGTGGGGCCGTTCGTTGCAGGTGTGCTGGGCTGGCAGGGACCTTTTCAATACTTCAGTCACTATTTTGTAATAAATGTGGCTGGAGCAGATCTGGCTCTTTCTGTCCTACAGTATCTGTCTCTCTGTGGAACTGCTTTTTCCTCGAGAGTTTTCTCTTGGCATGGAGCCACAGGCCCTGTGTTCCTGGCCTGACTGACCATGGGCCAGAGCCCAGTATCTGGACCTTGATGTTTTCCTCTCAGTTGACCCCAGGTGACCCTTGTCCTTGGAGAACCCCTGGTGACTGGTGTTTGTGCTCCTGTGCAGCTCAGCCCAGTTTACTCTCTGAGTGCCAGGCTCCCACTGTTTTGTCTTGGGAACTGAAGGACCCAAGGGGTCGGCCGGAAGGGCTAAGGTGGAAAGAGGCACACAGAAACGCCACATTTCTTCATGATGTCAAGAAAGTTCATCATTTGGCCGGGCGTGGTGGCTCACGCCTGTAATCCTAGCACTTTGGGAGGCTGAGGTGGGTGGATCACCTGAGGTCAGGAGTTCAAGACCAGCCTGGCCAACATGGTGAAACCCCATCTTATTAAAAAAAAAAAAGAAGAAAGAAAAAAAAAGAAAGTTCATCATCTAAAAGCGTGAAATGATGAAGCTCCTGCTTCTCCTAGGAACTACAGTCCCCCCGCCCCGTTTTGAGCTGTGAGTCCTTGAAATGTTCTGCTACTTTGCCTTTCCCCTTCTGGCCCCTCTCCCCAACATGAGAGGTCAGACAGGCCCCAGTGGCACACTTGGGTCTCTATTGCCAGCCCTCCTGTTCCAAAACTTTACAACTTGCCACCTCCCACCAACAAGCCCAGTGCAGCCTCACTGACAGACGACGTAAGGCACACGCTGCAGTGCAGGGCACATCTTCACGCACAGACCAATAGAAGTGGACTTTCGCTCATTCTGTGCACCTCTCCAGTCTGCCCCAGGAGGAGTGCAATAGTGAGGGTGTGCCTGGGGTAGGGCGTGGAGGCAGCCTGTTGGCTGGCAGTGGGGCACTTCCTGCAGCTGCTCTTCCACACCTTAACTAAGCCAGGATCTCCCCCATCGCAGAACCTCACACCAAGCTCTTTTCCACATACCTCCTGCTTCATTGGCTCTAAATTTGCACTGTTGGATCTAGTAACTGCTAGCGACATGTGGCTACTGAGTGCTTGAAATGGGGCTCGTCTATAGTGAGACGGGGTACAAATGTGTAATATACACCAGGTTTTCAAGATGTAGTATAAAAAAATTAATAATTGTTTTAGGGGCCAGGCACAGTGGCTCACATGTGTAATCCCAGCACTTTGGGAGGCCAAAGCAGGCAGATCACCTGAGGTCAGGAGTTCGAAACCAGCCTGGCCAACATGGCGAAAACATCCCTACTAAAAATACAAAAATTGGCTGGGCATGGTGGCAGGCACCCGTAATCTGAGCTACTCAGAAGGTGGAGGCACAAGAATCACTTGAACCCAGTGAGCCGGGATCACGCCACTGCACTCTAGCCTGGGCAAGAGAGTGAGACTCCATCTAAAAATAAAAATAATAATTATTGTTTTAGGCTGGGTGCAGTGGCTCATGCCTGTAATCTCAGCACTTCGGGCGGCCAAGGCAGGAGCACTGCTTGAGACCAGGAGTTGGAAGATCAGCATGGGCAGCACAGCAAGACCAAATTGCTACAAAACAATTTTAAAAATTAGTGGGGCATGGTGGCACATGCCTGTAGTACCAGCTACTCCGGAAGCTGAGGTGGGAGGATCACTCGAGCCCAGGAGTTTGAGGCTACAGTGAACCATGATTGTGCCACTGCACTCCAACCTGGGCAACAGAATAAGACACTTTCTCAAATAATAATAATAGTTTTATATGGCTTATATGTTGAAATACTATTTGGAATGTATTGATTTAAAGAAAATGTATTAAAATTAATTTCACTTAATTTTGCTTTTTAAAATGTAGCTACTAGAAAATTTAGAATTACACATGTGGCTCAGGTTATATTTCTGCTGAACAGCGCTGGCCTAAATCCTGATCCCACACTTCACTCTGCAAACAAACAAATGCCAAGTGTAACATGTCAGTTACACCTGCGTCACCCCTGCTCTTGAGTATGTGCACTTTAGCAAGGTCAGCTGGGAGGAGGGGATTCTGGCAGTTGCTGGGACGACAGGCATTCTGCCTTCCAGTCCTATGTTGATCTCGGCTCAGCTCTTTGAACCAGCTTTGTCACAGAGGCTGCAACTACTGATAGAAATGGAAAGCCGCAAGAAGGCCGACTTTTGATTCAAAAGCATCAGGTTTTCTGTTTACTGTAATTAAAAGTAAAATAAATTTTAAAAGAATTAGGTTTGAGACCAGCCTGGGCAACACAGCCAGGCATGGTAGTGTGCACCTGCAGTCCCAGCTACGGGGGAAGGGGTGTGGTGCTGTGAGATAGGAGGATCCCTTAAGTCTGGAAGGTCAGGGCTGCAGTGAGAAGTGATTGGTGCCAACTGCACTCCAGCCTGGGCAATACAGTGAGACCCTGTGAGAAAAAAAAAGTGGGGGTGGGGTTGTCCTACAAAAAGTTAATTGAAATAAAATTAAACGAGATTATAAAATAGTTTGCAAAGATGAACTAGGGGCCAGGTGCAGTGGCTCACGCCTGGTAATCCCAGCACTTTGAGAGGCTGAGGTGGGAGGATTGCTCAAGCCCAGCAGTTCAAGACCAGCCTGGCAACATGGTGAAAAGCCATCTCTACAAAAAATACAAAAATTAGCCGGGTTGAGTGGTGCACGCCTGTAGTCCCAGTTACTTGAGAGGCTGAGGTGGGAGGATTGCTTGTGCCCAGGAGGCAGAGATGGCACCACTGCAATCCACTCTAGGCAACAGAGTGAGACCGTCTCAAAAACAAAAAATAGATGAACTAGCGTGATCCTCAATTGCTGAGTGTCCTTTCTCAGCAGGTTGGATACAGGAGGATGGTGGACGTGGAGAACCCAATCCTCAAATTATAGCAATGTTCTCAGCTTTGTGTCTGTGGAACCTTCCCTGGGGGTACTTTAGGCCACTTAGGAAGCGTTAAAGGGCCCCGTTCCCAAACCTGCCTCAAAGGCAGGAGTCAGCAAACTATACTGCCTGGTTTTTGTTACATACAGCACACTAAGAATGGTTTTTGTATTTGTAGGTAGTCACAAAAAAAAGACTATTTCATAACATGTAAAAATTACAGGGATTCAAATTTCAGTGTCCATAAATAGTTCTGCTGGCACCCAGCCGTGCTCGTTCGTTATGATTGCCTATGTCCGTTTTCCTGCCACAACAGCAGGACCGATTGTTTCTGAGACCCGACGGCCTGCAAAGCAGAAGATACTTCCCGTGCGGCCCTTGACGGAAAGAGCTTGCCGGCGCCGCTGTCAGCCCCGTTCCTCCTGCGCCGCTGGGCTGCGGCTGCTTCCGTGAGCCCCGGGAAGGGGAAGTGGAAGGAAGCCCGTGAGCCGGGAGACACCCAGGGTGGCCGCGCGCGGCCCCACAGGCGGGCAGATGGTTTGGCAGGGAGGATCGGGAGGCCCCCCTCGCGTGACGCCTGGAGATCCCTCCCTCCCCCCACCCCCACGTGGGGCTTGGCAAAAAAAACCCTGTCTCGGGCGCTGCTGGAGACGGAAAGGCGTCAGGCACCAGCAGCCAACCTACTCCCTGGCGGCCTCCATCCTGTGGGCTCCGGCGGGGCGGGACTGCGCTGCGCGCCTACGTAAACCCAGCCAAGCTGCGCAAGCGCAAATCAGCGCCCGCGAGAGGGGCGGGGCAGGCTGGGAAGGAGGGCGGAGCCATCCTCATGGGCGGGACCAGCCGCTCCACGTCTCCAGCCAAAAAGACAGACGGAGGGGCGGGGCCGGAGCACCCAGAGTTCTCCTCCCGGGGCCTCTAGAGGGCAAACGCTCAACGAAAGTTTTTTAAACTGAGATATGATTTACATACTTTAAAACTCACCTGTTTAAAGTATAAAATTTAGGGTTTTTTAGTATATTCACAAAGTTGTACATCCATGGCCACTACCTAACTTACAACCTTTTCGTCACTCCACAAAGAAATCCCTATCCATTAGCAGTCACTGTCCACTCCTCCTCACCCTAAGCCCTGGCAACCACTAATCCTAGATATTTCATATAAGTGGAATATACGACCATTTTGTAGCCGGACACCTTAACTTTAAAATGCGCTTAAAATTTTTTTACGGGCCGGGCCCGGTGGCTCACGCCTGTAATCCCAGCACTTTGGGAGGCTGAGGTGGGTGGATCACCTGAGGTCAGGAGTTCAAGACCAGCCTGGCCAGCATGAAGAAAACCCCATCTTTAAAAAATAAATAAATAAATAAAATAAAAATAAACAAAAATAATAATAGTTTAAAAAAAAATTTTTTTTACGACCTCCTGGGTTCAAGCGATCCTTCCATCCTCAGCCTCCCCAGTAGCTGGGACCACAGGTGGGCAATTTTTGTATTTTTTGTAGAAACGGGGCTAATTTTTGTATTTTTTGTAAAGACGGGGTTTCACCTTATTTCCCAGGCTGGTCTCAAATTCCTGGGCTCGAGTGATCCGCCAACTTCTCAGCCTTCCGAAGTGCTTGGATTACAGGCATGAGCGACCCCGCCTGGCCTTAAACTTTTTAAAATTTATTTTTGAGGTGGAGTTTTGCTCCTGTTGCCCAGGCTGGAGTGCAATGGTGCGACCTTGGCTCACCGCAACTCCGCCTCCCGGGTTCAAGCGACTCTTTTGCCTCCGCCTCCTGTAAACGCTTTTTTCCCCTTGGGTTTTAAGGTATAATCTTGAGGGAAACTGCAGAAGCCTTCTGCCTCAGCCTTTAAATAGACTCAGCATCCCTCCCTTTCCTACAGTAGATATTCTGTTCACATTTATCTAACTGCATGCTAGTGTCTAATTATGTGCCTTCTTAAAGGGTCCAGAGGCTAATCTTGAGATAGATGAACCAAGTGTGGAGACCCGGCGGCAAAATTCCATAGATTACTTCAAGGTGGCTAGTGAACAACCCAGCTATTGTTGAGATGACGCCAGCCCAAGATCCAGGTGGACTGGGACTCAAGACAGCCACCACAACAAGACAGACACACAGCTCAATTCTTGCACGCCTTCCTTACCAAAGTGGTTGCTTTGGATGGGAATCCAGCCACTTCTCCTTACTAGTTTTAGTTAATAAAATCATTTTCTCTCTTTTTTTTTTTTTAAGACAGAGTCTCAATCTGTCACCCAGACTGAAGTGCAATGGCGCGATCTCGGCTCACTGCAGGCTCTGCCTCCCAGGTTCAAGCAGTTCTCCTGCCTCAGCCTCTCGAGTAGCTGGGATTACAGGCACCTGCCACCGTCCCAGCTAATTTTTGTATTTTTAGTAGAGATGGGGTTTCACCATCTTGGCCAGGCTTGTCTTGAACTCCCGACCTCATGACCCACCTGCCTTAGCCTACCAAAGTGCTGGGATTATAGGTGTGAGCCACCTCACCCAGCCAAAAAAAAAATTTTTTTAAGGCTAGTCCAGTGAAGCAGTGGGAGTGGAGAAGGAACAAATCTGTAATTGGTTGTGATCAACGAGTTGTAAACACCACTGCACTTGAACCAGCCTAAAATCACATTTTTTTTTTTTTTTTTTTTTTTTTTTTGAGACGGAGTCTCACTCTGTCCCCTAGGCTGCAGTACAGTGGCATGATCTCAGCTCACTGCAACCTCCACCTCCTGGGTTCAGGCGACTGTTCTGCTTCAGCCTCCTGAGTAGCTGGGATTACAGACGTGTGCCACCATGCCCAGCTATTTTTTTTTTTTTTTTTGTATTTTTAGTAGAGACAGGGTTTTAGTTTCACCATGTTGGCCAGGCTGGTCTTGAACATCTGATCTTGTGATCCGAAAGCCTCCGCCGTCCAAATTGCTGGGATTATGGGCGTGAGCCACCACCCCCGGCCTTTAAAATCACTATCTTTCTAGCAGACCTTGCTAGAAATTAACATTCAGTTCATTCCTAGGAATGGAATTGCTAGGTCAAATGGTAACTTTCACTTACTGAAGGAACTGCCAAACTGTTTTCCGCAGTAGCTGCACCATTCTGCAATCCCACCAGCAGTCTGTAAGGGTTCCAGTTGTTCCATATCCCACCACCTGTTACCTGTCTTTTTTCACTATAGCCATCCTACCGGGTGTGATGTGGTATCTCACCGTGGCTTTGGTTTGCATTTTGCCATGACCAGTGACGCTGAGTTTCTTTTCATGCGTTTACTGGCCATCTGCATATTTTCTTTGGAGAGATGTTTAATCAGATGTTTTGCTCACTTTGTAACTGGGTTATTTGCTTTTTAATAAGTTGTACACGTTTTTCTTTTAATCTGGACATAAGTTTCCTATCAAATATACAGTTTACAAATATTTTTTTTCTTTTTTTGCTCATACCCCACATTGTTAAATTTGTAAATATTTTCTTTGATGGCCCGGCACAGTGGCTCATGCCTGTAATCCCAGCACTTTGGGAGACCTAAGTGAGAAGATCATGAGGTCAGGAGTTTGAGACCAGCCTGGCCAACATGGTGAAACCCCATCTCTACTAAAAATACAATAATTAGCCGGGTACGGTGGCACATGCCTGTAGTCCCCGCTACTGGGGAGGCGGAGGCAGGAGAATTGCTTGAACCCGGGAGGCGGAGGTTGCAGTGAGCCGAGACCGCACCACTGCACTCCAGCTTGGGCAACAGAGCAAGACTCCATCTCAAAAAAAATATATATATATATATGCTTTCTTTGATTCTGTTGTCTTTCATTTTCTTGTCAAAAGAATCCTTTGAAGCACAAAAGTTTGAATTTTTTTTCTTGAGACGGGGCCTCACTCTGTCTCCCAGGCTGGAGTGCAGCAGCCGATCTTGACTCACTGCAACCTCCACCTCCAGGGTTCAAGTGGTCCTCCTGCCCCAGCTTCCCAAGTAGCTAGGATTGCAGGTGTGTACCAACAAGCTAAATTTTATATTTTATTTTATTTTTAGAGACAGAGTCTTGCTCTGTTGCCCAGGCTGGAGTGCAATGGCACAATCTCAGCTCACTGCAACCTCCGCCTCCCGGGTTCTAACAATTCTGCTCCTTCAGCCTCCGGAGTAGCTGAGACTACAGGTGCACATCGCCATGCCTGGCTCATTTTTTAAATTATTATTTTTTTAGTAGAGACGGGGTTTTACTATGTTCCCCAGGCTGGTCTCAAACTCCTGAGCTCAGGCAATCCACCCACCTCAGCCTCCCAAAGTACTAGGATTACAGGCATGAGCCACCCCACCCAGCCAATTTTGTATTTTTAGTAGAGACAGGGCTTCACTGTGTTGGGCAGGCTGGTCTCGAACTCTGGGGCTCAAATGATCCACCTGCCTCGGCTGCCCGAAGTGCTGGGATTACAGGTGTGAGCCATTGGGCCTGGCCCAGGCTTTAAATTTTGATGAGTAACAGTTTATCTTTTTTTTTTTTTGTATAGGGAGAATCTTGTAATCTTTAGTTTTTCCCCAAGGACGAATAAAGATATCTTATACTTCTTTTGGTAATGTTCTTGTATATGGTTGTTATTATTTGAAACTATTTAATGGCATATTGTATAATAGTGCACATATTAGGGGTCAATATTTCCAGAGAAAAAGAAAGTACATAAGTATCAATAAAACTAATTGAATAAAAATCCTGGCACCCTTGGAGGAATGGTTGATCTCAGGTCCGGGGGAGAAAATACTCAGAATAAGACTGGGGCAGATGGTGCCAGAAAGCAAAGATAACAACAGGAGAACAGCAAATGGACACCGAGCTCCCACTGGCCTTAGAAACAAACTGAACCTCAGAGAGATTGCACCAGATACATTGAATTAAAAAACAACACAGTATCAGCGCAGAGTCCCACTAAAGGGAGGGAGAGAATGACACACATTGGACAGACTACCAACTCCTCACTCTGAAAATTGGCAAATAAAGGAAAAAACAAATAAAGGAAACTCCCTTCTTTCCCATGTGAACTTAATTTCAAGGTTATCAAATTGTCCTACTTGATGAGGGAACATTCTTTACAGAAGAATTTCAGTTAATAAATAAGAAATGACAGAACTGGAAAATCAGCATTTTACAACCCCAATGAAATAAGTGTCAGGCAATTATTACCAACAGATAAAACTATGGATAGAAGTTTGGTGAGGCTGGGTGTGGTGGTGCATGCCTGTAGTCCCAGCCACTTGGGAGGCTGAGGTGGGACAACATGAGTTCAGAAGTTTGAAGCTGCAGAGAGCTATGATTGTGCCTGTGAACAGCCACTGCACTGCAGCCTGGGCAACACAGACAGCCTGGGCAACACAGACAGACAGCCTGGGCAACACAGACAGACAGCCTGGGCAACACAGACAGGCAGCCTGGGCAACACAGACAAGACAGCCTGGGCAACACAGACAGGCAGCCTGGGCAACGCCGCCGCCCACGCCAAAAAAAGGTTAATGAGGGGCCAGGCGTGGTGGCTGATGCCTGCAATCCCAGCTACTCAGGACGCTGAGGCAGGAGAATTACTTGAACCTGGGAGGTGGAGGTTACAGATAGCAGAGATCACGCCGCTGCACTCCAGCCTGGTCAAGAAGAGAGAAACTTAGATACATCAGGTTATCAGCACCTGTAGGAATCTTAGAGGGATCAGGTTATCAGCACCTGTAGCCCCTATTCAATTTTAGAATCACTAAAAGACAACCAGATATTTTGCATCTCCTGAATGCAGTGTGCAGCCCATAATACCACCTAGAAAATCTTCTTGCCTAAAAAAAGTGGAACCTGAATAAATCAAGCCTCTGAGCCAACACCCACATACAGAGGAACATATTCAATAGCACCAAAAAAATAATAATAAACAGATCCAGAACATGCGAAACTTTACTGGAAAATTTACCCAGTCTCTTCAACAACTCAATGACTCTAAGGGTGAGGGTTGGGGGTGTTTGTCTTTGATAAGATCATTAAGAAGCAAAATAATCAAATGGAGTGTATAAACCTTGTTCTTGATTCAAAACAAAAAGCAGTAGAAAGGCATTTTTGAGACAATCAGGGATATCTGGCTAAGGACTAGGTATTAGATGACATTAAGGAATTATTATCAATTTTGTTATATATGATCATGGCATTGTGGTTATGAAGAAAACGTTTGTAATTTGTTTCTTTGTTGAGACAGGGTCCTCTGTGGCCCAGGCTGGGGTGCAGGGGCGCTTTCTTGGCTCCCTGCAACCTCTGCGTCCCGGGCTCAGATATCTTCCTGTTTCAGCTTTTCCTGAAGAGCTGAACCACAGGTGCGCTACGACGCCCGGCTAATTTTCGGTAGAGACGCGGTGTTGCCATATTGCCCAGGCTGACCTCAAGTGATCAAGGGCTGGGATTACAGGCGCGAGCCACCAGGCCCGGGGCCTCCTTAACAAACGTTCACCGAGCGGCCATCCCGCGCCAGACTGCTCCGGGCGCACAGCAGGGAGCGCCGCAAAGCCCGCGGCCTCCGGGAGCTCGCTCGGGGGAGACACGCACGAAAGCCGGGGTGAAACGCCGCGCCCTGGGCTGAATATCAGAGACGGAGCCCACGGGAGTCGCCCGTTCGTTTCCTGCGGGGGCTGTAACGGATTAGCATAGACATAAGCGCTTCAAACCTGAATGTGTGATCTGACACTTTTGCAGCCGGGCGTCGGCGTAGGACAGGGCTCTCGGGCCTGACCCCGGCCCGGCGTCGGCGGGGCTGCGCTTCCTGCCGGAGGCTGCAGGGGCGCACACGCTTCCTCACCTTTCCGGTTTCTCGCGGCCACCCGGCGTCCCCGGCTGTGACCCCTTCCTCCCGCACGGGGTGTCTCCGACCCTCCTCCGCGGCCACGGCTCCCTCTTCTCCTCCGCCTTCCTCTTCCGCTTTTAAGGACCCTCGCGATGGCATTGGGCCCACCTGGCCAATCCTGAGCCCCTCTTGAGGATCAGCTGTGGCAGCCTTAATTCCCCCTTGCCATGTAACTGAGCACATTCGTAGGTTCCGGGATGAGGACGTGGGTCTCTCCAGGGCCCTATTCTGCCAACCACGGAGCGGGAGGCGGGTGAAGATGGACAGAGAAAGGCGGAGGCAGAAAAAAGGCTCGGAGAGAGGCAGAGGTCGGGGCTGAGAGGAGAGAGGAGGTGGCTGAGGAAGGAGACAGTGTCCCGGTGTGCTTGCGGGGCTTTCGGGGGATTCGATCTGCCAGCTGAGACTCTCCAGGGACGTTATTCCAGGAAAGCCTGGGCAGCTGTGAGACCTCAGATGACGCCAGAGGACTGTTCAGGGTTGAGCCGATAGGCAGTTGTCGGAGAGGGAGCGAAGGAGGGCAGCTCTCAGCAAGTTTCCTGAGCTCAGGGCTATTCCGCGATCCATCCCTGGGCTGGGAGTGTGGGTCTGTACCCTTCGGGGCAGGAGGGAGGCTTTAATCAAAATCTCAAAGGGGCCTGGGACCCATAAAAGTTAACGCCTATCTTGAATGTTATAAAAGGAAGTGCTTGGAATGTAAAACGCTGCAGTCACTGTGGAAGACAGTTGGGCAGTTCCTCAAAATACAGTTACTATGTGACCCCGCAACTCCATTCCTAGGCGCATGCCCGGGAGAACAGAAGTCGTCCATCCACACACAAACTTATCCACGGATGTTTGCAGCAGCATTGCTCAAAATAGCCAAAAGTGGAAACAACCCTAATGTCAGTCTTCTGAAGAGCAGATAAACAAAATGTATTATGTCCATGCAATGGAATCTTATTCAGGCGTTAAGAAGAATGAAGTTCTGAGACAGGATACAAACAACATGGATGAAACTTGAAGACATTATGCTAAGTGATATAAGCCAGACAGGAAAGGACAAATATATGATTGCACCGTATATAAGATACCCAGAGTAGCCAAATTCATAGAAACAGAAAATAGAATGGTGATTGGCAGGGGCTGAGAGAGGGCAGATGGGAGCGAATGTTAGTGGGTATAAGTTTCTTTTTGGGGTGATTAAATGTTTTTAAAATAGATTGTGGTTGTGCAACTCTGAAAATATACTGAAAGCCACTGAATTCCTTAAGTGGGTGATGGGTGAAATTTCTGTTATGTAAATTATATCTCAGTAAAGCTGTTCCGGCTGGGCGCGGTGGCTCACGCCTGTAATCCAAGCGCTTTGGAGGCCAAGGCGGGCGGGTCACCTGAGGTCGGGAGTTCAAGACCAGCCTGACCAACGATGGTGAGACCCGCCCCCCGTCTTAAAAAAAAAAAAAAAGTAAAGCTGTTCCTAGAAAAAAGAGGAAGTGGGCCAGGCACAGCTGCTCACGCCTATAATCCCAGCACTTTGGGAGGCTGAGGTGGGAGAATTGCTTGAATTCAGGAGTTCAAAACCAGCCTGGGCAATATAGTGAGACCCATCTCTACATACCCATGAAAAAATTTTAAAAATTGCCCAGCGAGTTAACACACACCTACTGTCCCAGCTACTGGGGAGGCTGAGGTGGAAGAATCGCTCGAGCGATTGCAGTGAGCTGTGAGCTTGCCACTGCACTTCAGCTTGGGCAACAGAGTGAGACCCTGTCTCAAAAAATAAATTTTCTATTTTGAAATAAGAGGAAATGCTTGGCCCTTAGAGAGCATGGCATGTCACTTTACCTTTGCAGCCATGAAAGGCAGGTCTGACCTCCCCTCTTACAGATGAGCAGATGGCGGAGAGGCGAGGGTCACTAGGCTAAGGCAGGATGGCTGTTCAGTGATAGGCCTTGGACCAAGTCTCCTGTATTGGTCATTCTTTGTCCTGCGAGCCATGCTGGAGTGCAGATTCGGAGGTGACAGGCAAGTGGCACAGTCAGTGATGCATCTTTTTAGTAGCCACTGGAGAGTGGGCAGTTCTGCCGGCAGCAGAGGAAGCTGGCCGGGAGAGCGGGTGACGAGTCAGCTCAGGCTGCCACAACACCAGACACTATATGGTTTAAACAACAGGACTTTATTTCTCACAGTTCTGGAGACTGGAAAGTCCTAGGTGAAGGTGCCGGCCAAACCCATTCCTGGCAAGGGCCCCTCCCTGACTCCTCCCTGGACTCACCACACACCTTTCCTTGGTATGTGCACATGGAGAGATCTCTCCTCCTCTTATAAGGTCACTAATCTGGCTGGGCATGGTGGCTCACACCTGTAATCCCAGCACTTTGGGAGGCCAAGGTGGGTAGATCACGTGACATAGGGAGTTCAAGACCAGCCTGGCCAACATGGTGAAACCATCTCTACTAAAAATACAAAAAATTAGCTAGGCGAGGCTGAGGCAGGAGAATCGCTTGAACCCAGGAGGCAGAGGCTGCAGTGAGCCGAGACTG
>PVKP010047356.1:0-15081 GCA_004027715.1 Plecturocebus donacophilus | reverse complement strand
GATGAATGCTTAGTCTTGGTTTCTGCACTTGAATATACACACAGTTTAATGAAGGAGATACAATCCTTCGTAGACTAAATTACTCAAGATCAGAGATGATCAGAACACTCAGTGAATTACACTATAGTTACCTTTTCTTGATCTTGACTTGTGTTTATTTGTACCTTGATGGGTCCTCTGCTTATAGCAGGAGGCCCCTGGGGGCTAATAAAAGCCACTATTTTTAAAGCCCTGCTATATACCAGATTCTTTACACACAGTGTCTCAAACCCTGATAGCGCCCCTGCATGGTACATACGACTGGTCTTGTCTAACACATGAGGAACATGAGGCGAGAGAGGCACTACCAGGAAGTTTGAGTCAGGATTTGATCCACTGGGCCTAACTACACATCCTATTCTCTTGCCATGCGGCCCAGGCTACTTCTCTGAAATTCTCTTACATGGAAAGAAAAAGTGAGCTTCTGCCGTTGCAGCCTGAGTCTGCACCGCTCTTTCCTCCTCCACCTCCAGTCCTGAAGGTATATGAACACGTTATAAGAAAACAGAATAAAGACTGAGAAAAGCAGAATTCAAAATCAAAGAACAGAGTGCTGAGAAACACACACACACACACACACACAAACTAGCTGCTGGAAGAAGCATATGGCTGCAACTCTCCTGAAGCTCCCTCCCAGGTAAATGTTTCTTATCCTCATCAGGTAATAAAGCCTCCAAATGGATCACAATTAAGGCATTTTATGGCTGGGTATTGAAGAGCCAAGCTCTATCACTTTGTGGAGCAGTAGGAGAGGTTGTCTGTTCCCTGAGAGCCCTTTATCCCTTCCCAGTCTTACTCCTTGTGGACAGTGGATGTTATATAACCTGTGTAGTCATTTATGTTAATATAATTTATTATAGATAGTGTGACGGGGGTGATGGTGGCTAGCATTTGAGGACCTCTTAATCAGGAATCCACATTTAGGGATGATTAGCGACTTTGAAGTGTCCTAATCAAGAAGACACACTCCAGAAGTACGGATTTGAATACTGCTTTTGAAATCTAACAACGCAGGGTTAGGGAATGATTGGGTCGGTGAGTGCAATGCAAGTTGAAATCCGTGGCTGACTACAAAGACTATACCAGCCCTGCTGACCTCACACGAGCAAACCCGGCAAGCCCAGCCCCGCCTTTGGAGCAGCATTTGACCTCTGGACACTCACTTGACCCTGTCTTCTCCCACTTCCCAGTGGACTCTGTCTCCTAACTGAACCTGAAAACTGACTAATTCTGTGGTTAGAATATTTTGTTCCTCCTTGGAGTGAACCTCTCAGGCAAATAATTGTTATAATGCCTGAAGAGAGATGAGGCTGTTTCCAAACTCCCAAGAATGGACTGTATGATAATTTTTAAGTTAATACCAGCTTGTTAATAATCATTGGCAGAATTTGGAGTCAAATTCCCTTTCACTGCAATATACATAACCTGGTAGCAAGGTTGTCAGGGAGAGGATATATGGGCCCCACTGTTTCTAATGCCCAGAGTCTACCAGCATTTACAAAAAGAACAATAAATATAATATTTATAATAATAACAAAAATACCAGCATTTACCAAAATAGAATAAATTCCCCAACACTTGCTGCTAGACACATTGGCTTAGATGAGTTTTCCGGGTGCGCCTTTTGGCTCAAGAACACATCTGCATCGTGTCCTGAGAGCTTTTTCCTGTGTATACGGGTGTGAAGCAAAGACAGAGACGCTGACTCAGACGAGTGATGCCAAACAAGATGCTGCTCCCCTTTCTAGTCCATTTCTGTTCTGAGCAGGTTGATTGCCAGAGAGAATTGACCACGGTGAGGTGCCTCCTAATTGGCAGCAATGACTGTGGCTGCCAGGGCAAGCGCCGCTAATGCCCCAAGGCTGCTGCTCTGCAGTGCAGGCAGGGCCCCTTAGGGCTGTGATTTTGGGGGCGGCAGGGAGTGGGGGAGCTGGGGCAGGGGTGGGGGAGCGGCACCTGCTCCTGCTGAACCTGATCCTGCTGTCTTTATGAGGACAAGACTTCCAACTGGTCCAAGGGAGAATTTTGCCAGCTTGTAGACAATGAGAACCAGGCCTCCAATCACAGCCAACCCGGGCCATTCTCAATGTCACTGCTGACTTGACCTACTATTAGGAAAATTGCTCCAATTATGGGCATATACATTTGCATGTGAAATGACAACTAAGTGCTTGCCTAAGAGGCAATTTTTGTAAGTGAAGCCTTGGGTTACTAAAATAGGGTGTTTTGTTCTTTGTTGGGATTATTTGTGACCCAGTGAGATGACAACCTTCCTCAAGCATTGCCTTGTGGCCTATCATGAATTACTTGTCCCTCAAATGCTTTCTATGGTTTGCAGTGGAGCCCCTTGAAATAACTGGGCCTCAATCATCAGTTTCAACAATTCTCCTGTCTCCAAGTAATAAAACATCTGGAAAATTGGGCTAAATGGATAAAACAGTTCTCTGTAATAAGTATCTGGCATCCGTACAACTCTGTATAATGCGTTTTCTTAATGACCAGATGTGGTACTTCTGTGTTATAAAGAACAGAGGCATGTTTAGTCATGCTTTTTATTGCATTTAAAATGCAAGGTATATTTTCATAGTTCCCCAGAGAAATGCTCTTCAATTGACTGGGAATTGTTGATGTGTTGGTTTATAAACTTGAAAAGTAAGCGAACCACTCAGAAAATTGCAGATATAATTTAAACAGTCATTAAACCGGACACTCATAGGGAACTGGCTTAAAAAAAAGAATCGAGTATATAAATTTTCCCTTCTCTCCCAGTGAATTTGCTCCACAGAGTCTTTGATCTTGCAGTTGTTTATGTTCTTATCTGTCTTCTGTAATATTTATAGCTTTATGGAGATATGATTTCATCAAACTTGCTATTCACTTCTTCCCAGTTTCTCATTAAGAAAGCTTAGCTGGTAACCCACCTGCGTAGTCTCTGTTTTTATAGTCCTTTGTAGGTTTCCAACAAGATGTTTTTAACATGTGTGTGTAGTAAAGCAGGGGAATGGGAGATACCTAGAACATTGTCCATGGGGTTACGGTTGCACAACTCTCCTCCTCCTACACACACACACAGAAAAGTGTGTGTGGGCACGAGCATGTGTATGTATATCAATAGATACTTTTAGAAAGTTAGGAAAACATAGAAAAGTACAAAAAAGAGGTCTGGCACAGTGGCTCATGCCTGTAATCCCAGCGCTTTGGGAGGCCAAGGCAGATGGATCACAAGGTCAGGAGATTGAGACCATCCTGTCTAACACGGTGAAACCCCATCTCTACTAAAAATACAAAAAATTAGTAAGGTGTGGTGGCACGTGCCTGTAGTCCCAGCTACTTGGGACACTGAGGCAGGAGAATCGCTTAAACGTGGGAGGCAGAGGTTGCAGTGAGCCGAGATGGCACCAGTGCACTCCAGCCTGGGTGACAGAGTGAGACTCCATCTCAACAACAACAACAACAAAAGAAAATTTAAAAAATCCTATGGAATTCTATTCAGTTATAGCCCCTGTTTACATATGCACTTTTCATTTTGTAGAATTTCAGTCATGCTTCCTGTATTGTTTTGTCACTTGCTTTTATCACCTCAAATACCAGAAACATTTTTCCTCTTATAAAATATTCCCTTAAGGTATGAGCCTGGGTGGATTAATTTTTATTGAACCACTTTCTTATTTGGGGACATTTTAAATTTTCAGAAATTTTCACCACCACAGTCTGTGATAAATATCTTTATGTGAAAATATTTTCGTAGTCCTCTGATTCGTTTTTAAAAGTAGAATTACTGGATCAAAGGACATGAGCTCTTATTTTGAGTCTGTTTCAGTACACACTGTCCCAAATGTGCGTCTCCGAGAGTGTAATGGTATGTGTCATTCCCTCCCACAAGAGAGCGTGGGCACCGTTTTCCTGCGCGCTAGGTCCTCTCCTTTGGAACAGGTCCATGGTAAAGATAGTCATCCTTCCTGCCCTATTCACTGCATTGTCTCCTTAGCTTGATGCTTGTCTCTTTACTTGGATGATGAGCTGGAAAATTTTATTTGTTTTGCCAGGTTTTTTTCCCTCTCTCCCTCCTTCTGACCATCATTAGAAGTCTTAAACTTCTCTTTTGTAACCCTTTCCTTTATGGAGTCCTCTTCAGCTTTTAAGCTTTACCAGATTAAAATTAGATTATCGATTTCTGCTTTTCTTAAATTTTTTTTTTCTAGTTCATTTTTATATTTAACATAAATCTAAAATCTATCCAGAACTGATTTTGGCATACTACATGAAGTGGGAGAATGTAATTTATTCTTTTTTAAATGGTTAATAGCACCATTTATTCAGTATTCTCTCTCTCTCTCTATCTTTTTTTTTAGAGGTAGAATCTTGCTCTATTGCCCAGGCTGGAGTGCAGTGGCACAATCATAGCTACTGCAACTTTGATCTCCTGGGCTCAAGTGAACCTCCCACCTCAGCCTACTGCGTAGCTGGGACTACAGGCGTGCAGCACCACACCTGGCTAGTTTTAAAATTGTTTTGTAGAGACAGGATTGCACTATGCTGCCCAGGCTGGTCTTGAAATCCTGGGCTCGAGCAATCCTCCTGTCTCGGCCTCCCAGGACTTTGGGATTGCACGCTTGAGCCCCCACGCCCGGGCCCAATATTCCATTTTTAAGCAATCCATCTTTTAAACATTAAAAGTGTAGGTTGTGTTATTTCTCTCTCTGGGTCTTTCTTAAATGTGTCTACTTTTATGGATAATTCACTGATTTTTTTCCTCCCTTGGGCTACATGTAATGGATAAGATTGATCTATTTTTGCTGATTGCAAATCACAATTCTGTCTGACTTCGAAACCCTTGACTCCGAACAGTTCTGTTTAGAAACTAACTCTTTTCAGTTTTGCTCCTAGCTTGCCCATTATATTTTGAAATGGTATGAATCTCTCTTGTGTAAGTGTCTAAAGTCTTAATCCTAAGAGCAGTCAGGCAGCACGTGATTAGAAAGAGGTCATCTTTGGTCAGGTGCAGTGACTCACGTCTGTAATCTCAACACTTTGGGAGGCCGAGGCGGACAGATCACCTGAGGTCAGGAGTTTGAGACCAGCCTGACCAACATGGAGAAACCCTGTGTCCACTAAAAATGCAAAAATTAGCCAGGAGTGGTGGCGCACGCCTGTAATCCCAGCCACTCAGGAGGCTGAGGCAGGAGAATCACTGGAGCTTGTGAGGCAGAGGTTGCAGTGAGCTGAGATGGCACCACTGCACTCCAGCCTGGGCAACAAGAGAGAAACCACCCCACCCCCACACCCCTCCAAAAAAAGAAAAAGGGAGAGGTCATCTTTGTAGTCAGACACTGACTCTTGTTCTGCACCAGGTGCCCACGTGGATTCTTGGGTCTTCATTTACTCAGTTCTAAACTGGCAAAGAAGCTATAACTTGAAGAATGTACTTTAAAAAGTACTTATTTTGTTAAATCTTGCAGATAGGTTTGAAGAATTAAAAAATCCACATGGTGGTGGTGGGGAGGGGAAGTTACTTAGGTCAGCTTCAAAAAGCCTGAGTTGGATTCTTCACTTGGCCAGTTTAGCAATTGTTTTCTGAATGGCAAAACAATGTTTAAATTGTTTATTTAAAGTAAATTGTTTAAATTGTTTACTAAATGGTAAATAAATTATTTAAAAAGTCCTTTAGTAAAAAATTGTTTACTAAATGAGGAAATGGTTTAAATTCCACCAGATTTTGCTTCCTCGGCAGTAAAATGAGGTTTGTTTCCATGCTAGGACCACATCCTTTACAAAACACGAAATTGTAGCTGGTTAATACATTTCTGGAAAGGTATTCAAACTCAGTGATAAAGCTATGCACGTTAATATAATAATGAAATGTGATTTTTTACCTATAAATAAGCAAATATTTCTTAAAATGCTTACTCCGTGCTGGCGAGGGTGTGGTCAAAGGGATATTTTGGGAATGTAGATTGGTACAGTCATTCTGGGAAGCACTTTTGCAAACAGCACCTTAAAACTCTGTTCCTTTTGGATCAGTAGCTCCATCTCCAGTAATTTATTCTAAAAAAAATAACCTTAGCTATAGAAAAAGAGTTATACATAAAGATGTTGATCAGAGACTGATTGGTAGGAGGCAAACCTCAACAATAGGGAGAATGATTAGCTTGTTACATTTTAAAGTAGCATACTTCATTTACATTTGTGCTTAAATGACACTGACAGTAACTCAAAACAAAATGGGCAAAGAAGCATTTCAATTATTAGAAATAATTATGGCAATTATACTGTGCAATCATGAAAAATGACAGTAAGAGTTGCTTAATATCCTGAGAAAATACTCATGTTATAATGTTAGGTGAAAAAAGTCTGAAAATAAAATTGTCTAATCAGCATCATCATGTCTGTGCAGCACAAAGACTGAAGAAAAAAGCTTAAAATCATGGTGTTTTTCTCTGGGGTATGGAGGGTTTCTTCTTTTCTTTCTATTTTTCTACAATGAACACATGAATTTTATGCTCAGCTAAAAATAAGCCTATTTTTTAAATGAATGTTAGTTTTTTGAACAAAAACATGATTCTGGAAAGAGTATCTATTCCTCTTGTAATCGTAGGGTTGTCATAAAGATCAAAAAGGGTTGTCGTGAGGACAAACAGGCCGTTTTGCGAACCAGGAAGCACTTGCCACTGTGGCTGCGTGTGGACAGGCTGCTCACTCAAGGCTCTGCTGAATTCAGATCTTGGAGTAAATGTACCAGGAAAGCTCATTTTATGAAGAAACCCATGTAGTCTGGAAAATGAACTATCCACTTACAACGTGAATGATCTTTCAATTTGTTTTGTAGGTTTCAATTTTTATGTATTAGACTTCCTCTAAGTAGAACTCAGTTTCAAATATAAGTCATGCAGGCCAGACGTTCTGGCTTGCACCCTTAATTCTAGCACTTTGGGAGGCTGAGGTGGGCGGATTCCTTGAGGCCAGGAGTTTTAGACCAGCCTAGGCAAATATTAGCAAGATGAAAGAGAGAGAGAGAGAAAAAGAGAGAGAGAGAGAGAGAGAGAGAGAGAGAGAGAAAGAGAGAAAGAGAGAAAATGAATTCATGGCCTCTTTATAACACCACCATCTTCGATTAAAAGGTCCTAAAACAGTAGAAAATATTATTTAAAAATATATGAGTCATGCTATTCAGGACTAAAAGAGTAAAGATTTCTAAAGACAGAGGGAAACATGGGTCCCTACCTGGCTTGCCCGCTCCTTTTCCTGATTTTCCGTTCCATTCCTGTTGACTTCACCCCATTCTCATTCTCAGTCAGAGGATAACCCTTGAGTTCAAGGACTGTGGATTTCCATTTATATTCAGCTTCTGGAAGACTATGGGAAGTCTCATGAATGCTTATTACAGAGGCAACTGGCCTCTGTTATAGCTCTGGGCTTGTCAACCCAAGTGCCAGAAAGACCATTTCTCAGTGGCCCCGGCACCCACAGACACTGGCTCCAACTGGTGCTGTCTGGAATGAAGGGTGGAGGTCTCTCTCTCTCTCTCTCATTCTCACTCTCTTGCTCTCTCTCACTGACACATGGATCTCTTGCTGCCATGTTCTCTCTACAGTCAGATGCTGGCTACTCCTGGTGCCTTTTTCCCATATTCTTGCTTTCTCGAGTTGATCTTTTTCTTCTTGTCAGTATCTTGTCTTTCTTACTTGTCTGTAGTTGCTTCTCTGGGCTTCTCAAATGCAGTTGTGAAGATCTTCAGGGATCAGAGGCCTCTGATGAGATCCATGAGCACTAGAACGTTTTTTAGGAGTTTTTTTCAGTGATAATCCAAAATGTGATTTTACCAGTCACAAAGGGAAGATTTTCTTAGAATATGAGTTTTGTCTTGGGGTTGCACTCAGCTGCTGCTAGGAAGAGCAGATACACCAAGCATAGCTTAGGCAAACAAGTTCTAATTTTTCTCATTGACAATGGTGTCTGCAGTGGGAACTGCTGGCTTCATTCAGTGGCTCGATGATACTGTGGCTGGTGTCCCTGTGAGACTCTTGTTTTGTCTTTTATAGTTATAATCTGGCTGCTGCAGCTTCAAGGATCATGCCTGTATCTGAAGCAGTAAGAGAGAAAGAGGTGGCGTCAGCCCTATCGGCCTCTTTTAACAGAAAAGAAAAAACGTCCCAGACACCTCCTAGCAGGCTTCCTTTTACATTTCACTGGCTCAAGCTGAGTCACACAGCCACTCCCCGCTAAAAGGGAGGCTGGGAAATCAACTGCCTGGTAAAGGGAACAGGATTGCAATGGTTGGCTTAGATCAGTCACAAGTCATTCCTTAGGGCTGAACAGATTGTTTGGGATACAATCAGAGTCTGGCTATCACGGAGGAATGGCTGTTGGGCATGAGATGCATGGGCCAAGCTAAGCCGGGGGTCCCTGCACCCCACCCTCCTCCTTTTGCTTCCTTTCCCAAATGGCCCTTTGTTTCTTTTCTATAAAGATTAGGGTCTCTCCTCTCCTCTGCTTCTTGCTGAGTAAAGCTGGTGACATCCTCTCTACCTCGGGCCCGTCATCTTCTCCATTCCATCAGTTACAGACAGAGGATTTCCCCCCACACTCCCCTTCTGCCCTTCACCCTCAGGGTGGAAAAGAACATTATTTCTATGCTAAGAGCTTGCTTTGACTTCTGAAGTATGATACTAAATTTCAGATACTCATCAAACTTTTAAGGTTTAAACTTCATTTATTCTCATCAAAATTCAATTTCCTGGGTTGAGGAAGAGCACTCCATGCTCAGCTGACACTAAGGCAATATTAGTTTTTGCTAAAAACCCCTAGAGTGAAGTGTTGGCTGACTGAAAAGATAACGGAGAAAGAATTTAACAAAATCCTTGTTTTTTCCCAGAGCAGGAATGAGCCGGGCTTATTCTCCAGCTCTCATGCTTACGCTTCTTCTACGGCAGGCCCCACTCCACTTTTTCTCCATATTCACCTCTTCTGAGAACCTTCCCATCTTTCTTCACACCTTCTATTTTTCCTTTCTACTTCCACGTCTGCTGCTGACTGGAACCTCATATTTCACTACCTTGTGATCACTTTGAGTTTAGAATCACCTGCAGCTTCCCCGTGATCACTTTGGTCATTTCCCTGAGGCAGACAAGTTGCTTGTCTTCTCCAGGATCAGCCCTCCACCTGCCCTGCACTGGGGATCGTGTGCTGTCTGGTGTGTTCCAAGCCGAATGTGCTCCTGGCCCTGACTGTCGTCTAGTGGGCAGACTAAGAAACCAGGCATTGCATGTTCTATTCTCAGTTTTGCCATGAGTGCGATGAGGCCTTAGGCAGGTGACTTCATTATGCTGAAAAATTTATACTTCTCTGGGAAATAATTTCAAAATTCAGTATTCTCAAAGTGTATTGGGATTACTGATGCAAATATAAATATCAAAGATAAGTTTTCCCCCCCAGTTTTAAAAGTCTCTTTTTCCCACAAAAGCTTTTACATGTGATATAAAGATATATTAAAAGGAAAGGTAAATGCAAGGAGAAAGCTACATGTTGTACTGAATTGAAATGCCCTGGAGCAGAAGCTCCAGCTTTTTCGTGGTGTGGGGATATACCCACAGTTAGCTAAACTGTGACGTTCGAGGATATGGTACCCAAGATTGCCCTTACTTCTGACACCAACTGCAAGTTTAGGGGGGGTGGGTTCTCCAGATCATCCTCAGATTTGAGAATCCACTAGAAGGACTTCAGAACCCACTGAAAGCTATCATGCTCCTAGTTATGCTCTATCGCAAGAACAGGATACAGATTAGGATACAGATTAAAATCAGCCAAAGGAAGAGAAGCATAGGGCAGAGTTTGGGAAGGTTCCAAACGTGAACCTTCTGTCATCCCTAGGACACATTATTTCCCTGGTACCCATGTGGGACAATACATAAGGAGTATTACCACCCAGCGAAGCTTACCTGAGCCTCCATGTTCAGGAGTTTTATTGGGGCCCTGAGACGTAGGCATTACTAACTGATTGACTGCCCACCTAGCTGATCTTAGCCTCTAGGTCAGCTGATGCCATGTAACCCAAAGCCCCTACCCTAAGTCACATGAATGGCCTTTCTGTTGTGGCTGGCTCCACCCTAAGATCTGGTGGGTCCAGGCTCTGCCCTAAACAAAGAAAGCAGCTCAGGGCAAAGGCCTGTCTTTGGGCTAGGCCAAATTCTTTACCATGCAGGATGCTTTGCTTTTGAGTTATTACTGACATCAGTGGTGGTGCTTCTGGAAGAGTGGTCAGTGAAAGAGGCCATCAGGGACATCCTGGAGGCAGAAATGTGTTCGTGGGTGCTAGCCTTCAAATGCAGTTGCTTTGAGGCCCATTTTCCTTCTTGCCTGGCATGCCCTCCTAATGCTGGGAGGCACGTGGGCTGAAGTCCCCAGTGCTGCTAGTTCCCAAAGCAGATGCTGGCAAGGCAAGGGCTCTGGGGCATTCAGTATTTCAAGATGCCAGTATCTAGGCACAGGCAATTCACATTTCTGGAAGCTGATGACATGCCATCAACTAGGTCATAATTTGTGAACACCTGCACTGGAGATTCTTGGGAGCAACGGCTTAGGGGAATCAAATAGACCAAGTACCTTGAATAGGAAACTGGACAGAAAAACCCAGACTTTATATACAACAGAAGGGTGCCACAGGATGAGATCAGAAGACGCTACATGGCATGTGAGGCACAGAGTCCATAACAGCAGCAAAAGAAGCATCTAGGACACAGAGGTCATTAGAAACCATGTGACTACACAATAACTAGCATCAAGTGTTCAAAGGAAAACACATTCTTAATTAAGGATTTATTAGCTTTCTAATAACATTTTGATGAATAGCTAACTATCCATTCATTTTGTTTAACAAATATTTTTTGTGCATGAGCAATCAGCCAAGAGCAAAACAAACAAAGTTCTTCCCCATGTGCAGTTTGATTCCTTGTGGGAGTTGTAAATAATAAATAAACAGACAATGTGAGGTGGTGATGAGTGCTCCGAAGGAAGATCCAGCAGGGTGAAGGGATGGAGAGCAAGGAGGTTGCTATTTTAGACCAGGAGCTCAGGGACAGGCTCACTGATAGGAGATAGCTGAGCAGAGAGTTGAATGAAAGGAAAGACCTGGCCATGTGGTTATTTATGGTGAAACGTTCCAGGCAGAAGACCAGTGAGTGCAAGGGCCCTGAGGTTGCAGAGTGCTGGGTACGTGGGGACAAACAGGGCAGCCAGTGTGGCTGAAACAGAGATGAAACCGGTAAGTAGGGCCTTGTGGCTCATGGAAAGGAGACGGAAGCCACTGGCGGGGATAAAGTGTACATTTATGAGACAGGGACAACAACAATTCACACACACAGCCCCTCCCCACCCACAGCCTGGGAGGTTGTGTGTTGCCTCCTGTTCTTGTCACTGTGTTTACCAGGGGTGACTGTGGAAGAGCCTTAGAAAGTGCTGAGAGGCTCAACGGGTCCCTATCAGAAAGGCGATGGAATGACTGTGGAAAGAAATGGAATCCAGAGGGCACAGCCAGCAGAGCAGGGCCGTTACTGAGATGAGAGAGACTTTGGAAAAGGATTTTAGAGGCTGGATGCGTTGGCTCATGCCTGTAATCCCAACACTTTGACAGGCCAAGGCGGGTGGGTCACCTGAGGCTGGGAGTTAAGAGACCAGCCTGGGAAACACGGTGAAACCCCATCTCTACTAAAAACACAAAAAATAGCCGAGCATGGTAGTGCACGCCTGTAATCCCAGCTACTCGGGAGGCTGAGGTAGGAGAATCACTTGAACCTTGAACCTGGTATGGGGAGGCGGCAGTGAGCCGAGATCATGCCACTGCACTGCAGCCTGGGCAAAAGAGGGAGACTCTGTCTCAAAAAAAAAAAAAAGATTTTAGAATGTTCCACTGTGTGTCATGCAATGTAGTTCCCCATCTGCTTATCTAAGCCTTTTTTTTTTTCTTTTTTTTGAGACAGAGTCTCACTGGGTCACCCAGGATGGAGTGCAGTGGCGTGGTGTTGGCTCACTGTAACCTAAGCCTCTCGGGTTCAAGCAATTCTCGTGCCTCGGCCTCCTGAGTAGCTGAGATTACAGGCACAGGCCACCACACCTAGCTGATTTTTTGTATTTTTAGTAGAGACGGGGTTTCACCATGTTGGCCAGGCTGGTCTCCACTCCTAACCTCAAGCGATCCTCCCACCTTGGCCTCCCACAGTGCTGGGGTTACAGGTGTGAGCCACTGCGCCCGGCCTCCAAGAGACTTCTTATATTAAGCTGCAAGGCTTTTTCGGAGTTGGAGTCACGGTTCTTTTGGACACAATGCTCTGCTGAGACCAGCCCCAAGGTGGCCCAGCTTTATTCAGGATTCATTTCTGTTTACAGAGTCCATAAAATGATTGATGAACTAGTTACTTAATAGCCTTTTCTAGTCCATTCTAAATATTTTCCTTTTCCTTGAAGAATTATTTCACTTTAGAATATTTATGCACCTGTCATTATGCAACAGGTAGTCTCAGTAGGAATCTCAAATTTGCTGCTGACAGCTGTATTATCTCAGGCATGTCACTTGATCATTCCAAGTGCCAGTATTCTTACCTATAAATGGGGATAATTTTTGAAAAAATTATACACAGAATTTTTGAGGATAAAAAGGTATTGTGTATGTATAAAGCAATGTAAATGACAGTCATTATTTTAACTGATTTCTTTTAATTCACAATTTGGATAGTAACATGCTCATTAAATATATGTGGAGAAAATTTAAGAAATAATTAAAATAAATGGTTCTGAGGCCGGGCATGGTGGCTCACACCTGTAATTCCAGCACTTTGGGAAGCCGAGGGCTGGTGGATCACTTGAGGTCAGGAGTTTGCCAGTCTGGCCAACATGGTGAAACCTTGTCTTTATAAACTACGCAAACAACAACAACAACAACAACAACAACAAAAACCTTAGCCGGGCTTCGTGGCACAGACCTGTAATCTCAGCTATTCAGGAGGCTGAAGCCGGAGAATTGCTTGGATCTGGTAAATGGAGGCTGCAGTGAGCAGAGATCATGCCACTGCACTCCATCCTGGTGACAGAGCAAGACCCCTGTCTCAACAAAAAAGAAAAAGGTTTAATGCTTAAAGGGTTATCATCTCCATGTTTGTCCACATATTGGTTAGAAAATTCTTAAAAGCTTGATGTTCTTATCACAGCCGTTTTTAGTGCCCAGTGTTTTCTATCCCTTTCTGAACAGATACTCGGCGCAGTTGCTGGTGAGAAGGGGCACTCAGCACCGAAGAGCGAATAGTGTGGCTTTCCCAGTGCTGCACTCACCTCCGCCCTCTCTGGGAGGGCTCACCTGAGCCCATGCCTCGGCCCCTGCTCCTGTGCCTGTGGAATCCAGATCCACCTGCAGGTCAGACACCAGCTTCAGGTCCCTGGGCATTTCACCTCCCAGACTCGGCGGTCCTGAGCTCACCACCTCCCTGCTCCCCGCCATCCCAGTCAATGGCATCATCCGCAGGTTGTGTGTGTCCTGCCTCCTGGGCCTCTTAGTGTGGACCCGCATCATCACCTGTATTCGACTCAGAGCTGCCCTCTGGCCCGTCCTAGCTCGTCTCTAGTGCGCTCCCCATAGGGCAGCCAGAGTGTTTGCTCTAAAACACTCAATTATGTCTCTGCAGTCTAACCTTTCAGAGGCTCCCTGTGACTTCAGGCCTCACGTGCCTTGCGAGGCTCATTCCTCATTCCCCGTTTCCCCCTCTAGACCCACTAAACTCTCATACCCAGCTCAGAAATCACCTCCTCCTGGAAGCCTTCCCTGATCTGCCCAGAAAATCTCTCATTCTCCTACACTGTATGCAATGTATTTATTTATATATGGGACCCTCTTAACCAATGAAGGTTTTACCTCACTTCCAAGGAGGCATTGTTCCGGGTAACTGGAGAGCTGTTAGTACATCTCCTGGGAATGTCTTCGCGTGACTCTGTGGTTCCAGCCGTCTTCCGCGATGCTGCGTCTCGCCAGGCCTCTCGACTCAAGTGCGTTTTGCAGACCAGCAGCACCAGCATCACCTGGGAGCTTGTTAGAAACGCAAAATTTCTGCCCCCACCCCGGACCTCCTGAATCAGAATCTGCAGTTCCCCAGGTGATTTAACAAGTTCCCCATGTGCACATTAAAATTTGAGAAGCACTTGTGTAAATAAATACCTGCTGACTCTTAGAGACAGATGTTTTCAGTAAGCCACATTCCAGAGAGGCGTTGGCTCCTCGCACTCAGGGGCACCTAGTGTAAGCTGGCAACACCTGGATCCACAAACATGCTCTCGGGTTGGGCAAAGGCAGTGAGAGCGGTTTCACCAGGATGGAGCTGGGAGGACTCACTGTCTACATTCTGGAGCCACCCAAGCTGTGTCCTATGGACAACAACATCTTGATTTTTTTTTTTTGCATAGGAAATTGAAAAGCTTGATGTGGGCATGGCCTTATCACTGGTTTAGAAGCCTTCAACTAGACCACACCCCTACTAGTCTCTGAGCTCTTTGAAGGTGTGACCCATCGACTTCTATACCCAGACACATAGTAGGTATTCAATAAATGTGTTTTTTTGCTGTTGAATTTTGGCCTATGTGCTATCTTTCCATTGTGCCTCTTCTAACTCTCAGGTCAGCCAAGTGTACAGTCCACTGATTTAACAGAAGCATTTCAGTCATGCCAGGTTTACATTTCCAGGAACTTTATCAGGGGTTGACAGTATCACTTTTGGCCAAAAGTAACTATGACATCAACATCACAACTCCTATGGAAGCTTCCCTTAGCAAAACTGTAAATCTATATTGTACATTCAAGCAAAGAGAGAGGATGTATTTAATGGTTTGAAGTTGAGATCCTGCAGGAATTGATGACGGAAGCCCTGAAACCATGGCCTGGAAGGTTGGCTGTTGGAGCTTGCTGATCCCATGGTTTCATACGCTTTGCTGGTTCTGTTGTTTCCAGTAGGAGCATAAAGTGGTTCCCCGTTACTTCACCTTGGCCAGAGGGAAACGTTGCCCATGTAT
>PVKP010047355.1:0-15070 GCA_004027715.1 Plecturocebus donacophilus | reverse complement strand
AAAAAAAAAAAAAAAAAAAACTTAATCATTGTGCTAGTTATTATACTATTTTGAATGCAAATATTTTGCTTTAGATGCAAAGACAAAAAATGAAGTTCACTAATATTCTCTTGTACTTAATACCAGAACTAAATGTTTAGTCAAGATAGTGGTTATACTTTTGTGTGGGATGTGAGTGACTGGGCAGAATCATCAGAGGAATTCTGGGTTCCTATTAATGTCTTATTTCCTAACCTGGGTGCTGGGTACATGGCCGTGCTTCACTTCATGAAAACTGTGTGTATTTTACACTTAACATTTGGGTACTTTTCTGTAGCTGTATTATATTTTATCCAAAACTTAATTTTTATTCCCCACATGAAGTTTATTCCAACCTTCAATTAGTAAAACCAGTAACATATAACTTCTGGAAACATATCTGAACTTAATAATCCTCAAAGGTAAATCTGCTTTAACTTCTTACTTTGAAATAATTTAAGATTCATGAGAAGTTGTAAAAGTGGTTCAGAGTTTCCATGTACCCTTTCCCCAACTTTTCCCAATAACATCTAACATAACTGTAGTACATGTTCAAGACCAAGAAACTGACATCCATACTATTAACTAAACTACAAACCTTATTCAAACTTCACCAGTTTTTACATGTACGCTAAAAAGTGCTGTAACAGAAAATTTTTTAACCAGAAACAAAAAGGGCATTTTTGGTAACAAAAAGATATTGTTTAACAAAATACATGGTTATACTTAAGAGAAAGGTTAACTAGATCCTTAAATGAAAGGAATTGGGGTGTTTGCTTCAGCAGCACATATACTAAGACTGAAACAATACAGAGAAGATTAGCACAGCCCCTGCACAAAGATAACATGCAAATTTGTGAAAAGGTCTATATTTTTAAATGTTCTCACCACAAACAAAATAAGTGAGATAATGTATTTGTTAGTTCAATTTAGACATTCCACAATATACACATATCTCAAAATACATGTTGTGTGTAATACACTATTTTTGTCAAAATAAGGAATTAGGGTTGATATTCTCCATAGCAATTTCTCCTATAAAGACTTACAAAAACCTTTTTAAAAATTTTTATTTTTATTTTTCATATAGAGATGAGGTTTCACTATGTTGCCCATGCTGGTCTCAAACTCCTGGGCTAAAGGGATCCTCCCACCTCAGCCTCCCAACTGCTGAGATTACAGGTGTAAGCCATCATGCCCAGCCTATAAAAACCTTAATTACAGGCTTTGTTTTGTAGTTTTGAAATGTATAAAATGCCAAGTTATGAATTTTAAGATTTTTAAATAAAATTAAACACCTTAAATAACAAGTTCAGTAGTAATATATACTAATGGCTAACATTATAAATCCTCCTACAGATATTTTGTCTTAGATTGTCTTTTATTTCATACAGATAAACATAATAAAAATGTACAATGTTTGAGATTTAAAAAATTCTCAGGTATATTTAGCTAAATAATGTTATGTACAAGGAATCTGAGACCCAGAGAAGGTATCCAACGTGATTAAGCTGATATTTCAAGTCTGTGACATTCCTCTGACTTGAAAGATAGGGGCTCTTTACTACAGTATCATATTTTTATATCTTAAAACCAGAACACTCTGAGATCTTTATTAAAGTAACCCATCTAAAATATAGATGAGGTTTTAAGGGAAAAGAAATTGTCTCCTAATACTACTTAGTCCAAAGAAAAAAACAAGTCATTGTAAATAAAATTACTTAACAAAACAACTGTCTGACATAAGAAAAATAACAAATACTAAAATAATCCTAGTTCCAACACTAAGTTCCTACTGCCTCAGAGAAGCCAATCAATTTAGTAATTTTTTTTGAGAGGGAGTCACTCTGCACTCTGTTGCCCAGGCTGGAGGGCAGTGGCATGATCTCCACTCACTGCAACCTCCACCTCCCAGGTTCAAACCATCCTGCCTCAGCCTGCTGAGTAGCTGGGATTACAGGTGCCCGCCTGGCTAATTTTTGTTTTTTTTAGTAGAGACAGGGTTTCACCAGGATGGTCTTGAACTCCTGACCTCAGGCGATCTGCCTGCCTCAGCCTCCCAAAGTCCTGGGATTACAGGCATAAGTGACCACAATGGGCCCGATCAATTTAGTATTTATTGCCTGTGTGTAATCTACTCATTTCATTTAAACCAAAAAACAAAACAAAAAAACAACTCTTTTTACTCTACAGAATATTTTTTTAAAGGAAAATGAAGACCAAAGGAAAGAACCAGAATCAATACTGTATCACAATTCTTTCTTTCATACCTCTGTGTGAAAATGCATGCATACATACAATATGCTAACAATGATAGAGAAAAGATACTATAAGTTGCTTAGCGAGGTTTTAAAGCAAGCTTTTTCAATGTTCCAGATTGCTATTCTGAAGGTAAATGAGGTAGAAACTGAGGGAATAAAACCTTTTGGGTCAATGGGGAACCTTTTGGAAATCCTAACATGGGAAAAGGTCAACACGGGTACTTTAACCATTATCAGGAGGCTGTGTTCAAAGTATCCGTCAGCTGTTCAACCACATTCCAATACTGCTTCCAAGTTCACTGAAACTAGGAAACAACCACCAGAAGGAGAAATTAGGTTACTCATGGTCACAAGCCCCCTCACCACACAGGACTAGGGCACAAACACTCAGCAACTCAAAGGAGAGATTAGATTAGGTAACTCATGGTCACAAGTCCTCTCCCTACACAGGACTAGAGGACAAGCACTCAGTAACTTAGAATTACTTGGGGATATAAGCCCGGCAGCTGTGACCATCAACAGCAACCTCCTCAGGTCCCCTTTCACCATTCCATGCTGTGGAAGCTTTTACTTTCGCTTGCTCAATAAACTGCTGCTCAATTCTTAGAGCAAGGGAAGCCAAGAACCTGAACCCGAAGCCCAAGTTGCAAATCTGGTTACAAAACCAAAAGATTAATCACTAAAACTTCATCCTGGATAACATGTCATCCTTTAAATAAACTTTGAACATCTATTCAATAAATGTACATACAGTTTCCTAATTTTATAAAGGACTTCATTCTTTAAAAGTTTCATTACAGGACTACTTTAAATGCTTGAAATCAGTTTTACTTATATACACAGTCATATAAACACAGCTGATATTTATATGACTGAATGGCTTTATCAAACTTTATCTTGACAGCAATGTAGGTTGTCAAATATCAGTCTGGTTTCCTTCTGTGATTCAATAATGGCAAACACAGAATAATGAAGGAGAAGCAATGAGACTCTGTGCATAGTGAAGACAGATTAGCCTAGGAGTCAAAGATCTCAGAGATCTGATTCTGCCATTTATTAGCTCTAAGTCCTTGAGCAGGTCTCTTAACCACTGTAAATCTTATTACTACTTATAAAGTGGGACTGTTAATCTCTGTTCTATTTTATAGTAACTATAAGAACCAAATAAAATTACATATTTTAAGTAGTAAAATATTTGTTAATCTTCCTATATTATATGCAATATTTAAATGTTAAGTGCAAACTATTAATAGTAATATAAATTGAGTTCTGTCTCTACTTCTCATATACCTATTAAATGTAGTATTTTGTATACAGTACAGAACCAGGAATCAGAAACCTGTCTCTAGTTTCTCCAGTAATGCCACTGTTTTCTCTCTGCAAAACAGGAGAAATACCTACACTTATCCACCAACCAACCAAATGTATATGAAACTGCTTTGTAAAGCAATTAAGTATATTAACCTAAGGTATTACCATTATTAGATGTGGTGTTATCTTTCACTTAAATTATAAAAAATGTGGTGGTGGGGAAAAGTCTCTGTTGTGACTCTTTGGAAAGAATGTAACAAAAATATTACAAGAGCACATGCATCATTAGCACATCCAAGACCTGCTCTAGATTACAGGAGGCACCCAATTCACCAGTATCTGAGCAGAAGCTGGCACGCCTTACCTAGCATTAGAAAACTCTTAAAGGGATAAAAAGTATTGCAGTAATGAGTTCTCAGCAGGGACAACAAAATCCTCTCACAGCTTCATGGTTTGCTTTTTCATCCTCCTACTTCACCAGCTATCTAATCTACTGGAAATCATATTCACAGTTTGGAATGTCACTGCAACTCTTCCAATAAATAAATTGCACAGTTCCGGCAATCCAATGTTTCCACTGAGATTCATTCATATAAGAAGTGCATGCTAATTGAGCTTGGGTATTAATTCAGTGCTCCTCCTGTTTCACTAACTTGAGAGAATATAAACATTTATGCCTTGATGTAAGATACCAAATCAATCAACAACACATCATATCTATCTTTATTGTATTCTAAACATTCACATATACACCTACATTTTCTCATCAAATGTCAAAACAACTACCTGCATTTCTGCTTTTCAACCTTTCATTACAGGGAACCTGGAACCATACTGGAGAAAGCTACCTCTGTAATACTGCTACCTCTGTTCTGCTAGTTGTGAATACAAACACCTGAGATTAGTAAATGCAGTCACTGGGATATCTTTTGAAGCTACTAAAATGTTTACGATTTTAGTTACATTCATTATGAAGCAGACTTACAGTACTAACTAGCTGGGTGCAGTGGTTCACGCCTGTAATCCCAGCACTTTCAGAGACCAAAGCAGGCATACGGTTTGAGCTCAAAAATTTGAGACCAGCCTGAGCAACATGGCCAAACCCCATCTCTATAGAAATTTTTTTTTTAATTAGCCAGGTGTGGTGGCCCATGCCTGTAGTCCCAGCTACATGGGAGGTTCAGGTGGGAGGATTACTTGAGCCCGGGAGGTCAAGGCTGCAGTGAGCTGTGATTGTGCCACTGTACTCTCCAGCCTGGTAACAGCTTGTTGCTCTCTTTCCACTCATCACTGACAGTTGTTTTTATTCTAAAAATAGCTACTACTGCAATACCTCAAATCTTTATTATTCCACGCATTCTCACTCTTCCCTTTTTCAGTGTCTTGTCACTGTTACACATCCTTGATTTTATACCAGCTTGACATTGTAAAAACTGCCAGCTAAAATGATCCTTCTTTTCCATGAAGTCAGGGGAAAAAATAATCAAAAAATCTCCAAGACAACCTTTTTATAACATTGACTTTTTTGATGCTTCTGACAACACAGAGGCTACTTATTCCCCAACATGGAAGCTTTCTGTTCAATTAATTTTAGCTATTTTACACCATCAAGGTCCTGTTAACTGTTAAACAGTGATATGATTCAGTTCAGCCATTTGGCAGGCTCTTACAAACATGTAATCCAAATGGCAAAGCTACTTAATTTTTATCAGAAAATTACCAATTTGACCATCAATTACCAGTCCAATAACTTCTTTATTCAAGTTTAAAAATGTCTAATACATTTTTTTAAACTATGTAAAATTCTTGAGCGTAGTCTTGACCACATTCCTCTTACACAGCTATATTCAGAAACACAGAGGTGGGGTAGATTTTGATAAATACATAATAAAAGGACAAAAATGAAACCAAGAAAATTATTGCCAGAAAAAACAAAGTTGTGCAGGAAAGGAAAAGTAGTCATTTATTACAACTGCACAGTTGTATAAAATAACATAAAAATGTAACACCAAATACCATTCTAAACCAAAATTACAATAAAAATTGTACTGAGAAACTGGAGTACAGGAAATGGGAAGGTATGCAGAGAAGTGAAAAGAACACTAAATCATTCTTCATTAAATAGATAATGGCTAGAACTGAAAATTAGCTGCAAGCAATGAACATATTATCTGGAGACATGGTAATGAATAGCAAAATAATCAACTAAAGGAACTAAAGGGGGTTCCTTATCTCTCTAGGAAAAAGAATATAAAAGGAAGAGACAGGGGAGTGATTATTTTTCCCTCAAGAAACTTCACAGAACTATTTGATTCTTTAAACTATACTCATGTATATAACATTGAAAAAAAAATCTGAAAGCAATTATAAAATTTTAGTTGGCAAACCAACAAAATGTCACATGTGGAAGAAAATGAATTACTTCTAGCTTTAAGATTATCAAAAGCATTTGTCTGCAGGATGGATATATATACACACACACACACACACACACATATATATACATATTTTTTGTTGTTGTTTTTTGTTTTTTAGGGGGGCAGGTTCTCACTTTGTTGCCCAGGCTGTAGTGCAACAGTGCAATGACAGATCAGTAAAGTCTCAAATTCCTGGCTGAAGCCATCCTCCCACTTCAGCCTCCCACGTAGCTGGGACTACAGGCATGCACCATTACAACCCGCTAACTTTTTTTTGTAGAGATGGTGGTTTCACTATGTTGCCCAGGCTGGTCTTGAACTCCTGGCCTTAAGTGATGCTTCCACCTTGACTTCCCAAAGTGCTGGCATTACAGGTGAGACACTGCACTCAGCCTGTTTGCAGTTTTAATAACAATATGCAAACATTTTAATTCCACTTTGTGCTATTATCTTTGATTACTTGCTTTGAATGAATTCCCAGGTATGGGGAAAGATTATAAAAATTTTAACACTTTTCAGGTTTTGTCACATACTTATTTTCCAAATTGGTTTCTAGAGAAATTAAGCTTGGTTATACTGCCACCAGCAGTATGATCACAGCACTCTCATTAGCACTAAGTATCATAAATTTTTAAATAAAGATCTTATTTTTAATTTATATTTTTAAAGCTACTCCTGGAAGGCGCGATTAACTTGTGCCTGTAATCCCAACACTTTGGGAGGCCAAGGCAGGCGAATCACCTGAGGTCAGGAGTTTGAGACCAGCCTGTCCAAAATGGAGAAACCCCGTCTCTGCTAAAAATACAAAATTAGCCTGGCATAGTGGCACATGCCTGTAATCCCAGCTACTTGTGAGGCTGAGGCAGGAGAATCGCTTGAACCTGGGAGATGGAGGCTACAGTGAGCCAAGATCGCGCCATTGCACTCCAGCCTGGGCAACAAGAGCAAAACTCTGTCTAGAAAAAAACAGCTATTCCTGATGTCTCCGTATTTTTTCCAACATACATGAGCTTTTACATAACATGACTAGGTGACATTTTCTGCAAAAACTCTTCAGTTCTATCATGTTCCTTTTTATTTTGATGATGTTTTAGATGTTTTCATGTACATGCAATGAAACTTAAGGTTTTTACAATTTCTTCTATGACTGCTGTTAAATTTTACAAGTATTTCCCCACCCATATTTTAATGTATATTTTTTTAAAAAAAGGCTGTAATTAAAAATAACACAACTCCTAAAGAACTAAGAAGACCCCTAACATCTATTTCTTTTTTAGGAAAAAGGAAAATGTCAGTTGAACTTATCCAACACTTTCACACACATATCAGTTAACTAAAAAATGTTAAGTACTTGTGTTTACACAAAAATCTTCATAGAAGACTTAAGATTTTAGAAATTATATATTCCATGAAATTATATTTACAGTGAATTTAAAGAACACTTTTTTCTTAATATCTTTCAGTGATTTAACTTTAGCATATCTTTCTGATTTTTAACTATTATTTTCTTAAAAATAAACTTATATGTACACTGTATGTACGTTCACAAGATGTTATATACATTCAATTATTCACTTCATTTGGAAAAAGATGGGAGAGAAAAAGAAGGAAAAGGGTTGAAAAACTAACTGTTGGGCACTATGCTCAGTACCTGGGAGACAGGATCATTAATTCCTCAAACTTCAGCATCACACAATATACCCAGGTAACAAATCTGTACATGTACCCCCCAGAATCTAAAATAAAAATTGAAAAAAAAAAGAAAAAATTAGACTATCCTAATTTAAAACCCAAATCTTTTTTCTGCTCTAATATACAATTTACTTATTTCTTATTTCTCTTTGGTTTCATAACTTCTATATTCCTGAAAGACCATAAAACCCAAATCTTAAAAACAGTATTTTCCAACATTAAAAAATCATGAAGTCAGGTGACATGCTTTTCTAAAAAGGTTCATGGAAATAGAAAACATAACCTCACTGCCTTACAATGTTTACATACATAGAATATACGTTGTGTGTATATTGTACTATTTTATGATTATGTAAGATATTTTCTTATTATACTGTTTTAGTGATCTCATTTTATGTAATACAAATCAATCCATAGCCCCTTTCATCAAGAAGCTATGTTCCTCTATAACATAGTGCAAAGTATATTTCTTTACCTGCCAAGAAAATAATGTAAGGAGTCATCTTCAGCGTAAATTGAACTGAGTTAAAATACAAAAATGTTTGTTCACAAGCCTGTAAGCATGCAGTTTTGAATTGCTTTATGAGGGGAGGGGAAAGAGAAGAGAGAAAGAGGAAGGGAAAGAGGACCTGAGACATAAGCGGCATAAAAATATGATCCATTTCTTGCTCTGCTAGATTACAAAGACGACACAATCAGCTTTTCAATTGGAAAAGGTAAACTGTGAGAGAGCTACATCAGTAGTACAGTGTAACGGTTAGGTGGTAACTCACAGTTGAAGGCCAAGCGCTTCACATTCCTTTTCCAACTCCAAGCATAATAAAGCATAACTAATTCGCTCTGTAAAGAAAAATGGAAAGATGGAAGAGAGAAAAAGCTTCTATATTATGTAAAGAACACCTGAGAACTCACATTACCTATGAATTGATCATTTGACTGAACATTTTTCTACTAAAATATTTTACCACAAAAGCAGCTATAGACAATACATACATTAATAAGTTTTGTTCCAACATTTTACAGAAGCAGGGATATTTGGCCCATAGTTTGTTGATCCAGACTTAATTCACACATTTTTTAAAAAAGTATCAATCCAGCAGACAACTGTAAGGGAAACCACTATTTTAAAACTCAAAAATTCAAATATATAAAGTGAATTTAGAAAAGAGTCTAAAGAGGGAAGGCAAGGCATATCTAAAATTGCTTTTTATTTATAGATATTAAAGTAATACCACAGGCTGGGCACAGTGGCTCATGCCTAAAATCCCATCACTTCAGGAGGCCGAGGCAGATGGATCACTTGAGTCCAGGAGTTTGAAACCAGCCTGGGCAGCATGGTGAAACCCTGTCTCTACAAAAAAAAAAAAAAAAAAAAAAAAAAAAAAAAAAAAAAAAAAAAAAAAAAAAAAAAAAAAAAAAAAAAAAAAAAAAAATACAGAAAGTTAGCCAGGCACGGTGGCACACGCACCTACAGTCCCAGCTACTTAGGGAGGCTAAGGTAGGAGCCCAGAAGGTCAAAGCTGCAGTGAGCCCTGATTTCGCCACTGTACTCCAGCCTGGGGAAAAGAGACATTGTCTCCAAAAAAAAAAAGGAAGCACAGTAGGATACATATCTTTGTGATCTTACTAAACTAAAAGTGATTTTTTTTCTCCTTCCTATATTGCATGAAAATAAATCTAAAACCTAAAATGATATCACTGATTACAATCTTAATTACAGAGGATTGAAATTAACCTTTTGTAGGTCACAGTTCTTATACTTCTTGTCCTAGATGATATTAATAAGGATACATCTTATAACGTTCTTCCTTTTCTAATCCCTAAAAATCTTAATGGGATGGATGGTCCCCCAAAGTACAGTATATAAAAGGGTAAAATTGATGCCTATTAGAAATTTAACACAAGAAGTATTATCTGATACCTCCCTTTTCAGCAGTATCTCAAAGTGATGAGTAATTATAAAATTATGAAAGTATGTAATTATAACTTTTGGATTGTGAAAATAAACACTACTTGAAAAAGATTTTAAATTTTGTCCTTATATTTAAACAAGCCTGCAAACCTGTATCACCAGTAGCATCCTAACAACTTTTAACATACAATCTAACATTAAAAATCTATTAAATATCCAATTCCTTATATCTGGCAATCCAAAAAACCCTATGTTCGGATAGAAAAATAGTACTTGACACAGAATTATTGATGGGATACAATAAATTGTGTCCTGTTTTAATATGTCTGAACACTGTATGTGGTCTCCTAAGCAGTCAGTTTGGAAATATTACTGGCTGGGCATGGTGGCTCATGCCTGTAATCCCAGCACTTTGGGACACTGAGATGGGAGGATTGCCCAAGCCCAAGTTTGTGACCAGTCTGGGCAACATGGCAAGACTCTGTCTCTAAATAAATACATACTACTATTTTAAACTGTAATTTTGGTTCTACATTTCTTTATACCTACTAAATATACTTTTAAGTATTCCAGTAATTTTTATTAAGAATATATTTGGTTATTTTGGAAAAACTTAGAAGTCATCCTGTAGCCTATCCATAAAGCTTATAGAGGATAATAAAAAATATTTTAAAATACTGATATTGGTATAATCTGAATAAAACCTAAAATCTTAGCGTTTATATCGACTATAGAAAATCCTTTCTACAGATTTTGTAGAATGTTATGCGTTCACTGCCTTTGTGAAGTGGTATACAGTGGCATAATATCTGTGTGTAAACTGAATACTTGGGTTTCTTTACAGTATTCATACAAAATAATATTGTTACAAAAAAAGGAAATCCTGTGGCTATGAAGAGCTCCTTGAGACTATTTTTCAAGAATCATTTTATAAAAGTCATAGTTCATAATAAATTCGAATTTTAAAAAAAAGCTCACAATGTAAATTTAACACTTTCAAATTTTATTAGTACAGTCAAAGCAATACAAAGTTATATGGAACTAAATCTAGAAAGATTTTTTGTTACCATTCAAGATAAGGAGAAGCCCAGATTAAATAAATAAAATTGCTGTTATTTACACAGCTAACTTAAAAGCAACACCTTTTAATATATTACCCTCTTCCCATTTTGAAAACAATCCCATATATATATATTTCTTTTTCAGGGCAAGGTAACTTGGTTATTGTTCTATCTCCACCCAAACTTCGTCCCTATTTGAAAAACTCGGGGCTAAAAGCAATCAGAATTAACCAGTTCAAAAATACTTACTGCCATCTTATCAGTAACACTAACTAGCCAGAGGAAACCTGAAAACAGACCAGATTTATAGTACTAAGGAAATCTAATTGTAATTTTTAGTATCTTGTTTTAGGAAAAGGTGAAGGGAATTAAACACTAGGGGGCAGCATCAAACTGTTGTGGTTTAGACCGGGCAGTCTTGCAAACTTTAAGCTTTAGCATATTTTTAATGAAAATTACACTTACATGAAAGATGACAAGATTATAAAACTTCTGTTATAAAGGAAAAAACCAGTTTTCTGTTTTGATTGCCTTCATTTCTCTTCCATTTCCCACTGTGTACTACTTTCTTTTGCAACTATGACTGGTATCACTTTAAAATGCACTAGTAATAATCTCCTTCAGATATAAAACTCACGGCATTTCCAGTACTGAGGTAAGCATTATATACATATAAGCTGATATTTTTAGCCAAAGCATAATGGTAAATTTAAATTTTGTTTCACCCAATTAGCATTTTAAGCTTAAAGAGCTTGACAAGCTTTGCATATTCATGTGTCATAAGCAGTTACGTGACAAAAAAAACTGTGGAGTATGTACCCCCCCCCCCCCCTCAAGAAATTTAGTTTGGCAGGGAAAACAAGATGCACATGTGATTATAAATTAGAAAATGGAAGAGAAGCAGATACAAATTCATGAGTATTATAAGTAACAGTACAAAAACAACAAAAATAACTGTACCCCGCCCCTCTCCGCAAAGGCCCAGTGGAGACCATCAGAGCTCATTCTGGGGTAGTCAAACAGTGGGTGGAGGGAGAAAAAGAACGTAGTTTTTTAACCACTAATGAAAGAACTGAAACATCTGTATGTAGAAAAAAAGGTAAAATCAATTCAGCATCATTTTCAGCCTTTTGGTTCATTCTCATTTAATGGTCACAGTAAATCCATGAGTAGGGTTTTTGTATTTGAAATTCAAAAAGAAGATTAAGATAAGTAACTTCCTCAAGGTAAGCAAACTAAGTAATAGATCAAGGTTTTGAACCTTTAAAATTTCACTCGAAAACCCTAAATTCTTTCCAGTATTGGTCAACATTGAGGGTGGAAGGGTGGGGTGAACAGAATAATGTTAACAAGGTAAACTTATCCAATCGAAAGCAAATGATCACCCCAGATATTGAATTTTCCTTGCTATAATACATTCTACCTTCTCCAAAATTCACTTTCAAAAGAAGGCACAAGCCCTAGGTTAGTACTTGCATACTCCACTTGAGGCCTTCTCAAAGTACTTCAAATCAGGTGCTCAAAAAAAGGAAGGACCATGTTAGCTTTTAACCTGTTAGTGGAATTTAAATTAGTAACAGGAAGAACTAATACAGGTTATCATGCAATGTATTATTGATGTCATTTCCTATGAGGTATTTCCTAATCATTTCTTTTAAAGCAGCACAAAAGTCATTCTTGCACAGGGGTTCTTATCCAAGGGTCTATGGACAGAATTCAGAATGTTTGTGAATATGGACAGGAAATAAAAGGATAAATCTCTATTGTAATTAACCTCTGACATTTAGTTATCTCTTCAGTTACGAATGCAGGCAAAAATTACAATGATGTGAAGTACCTGACAGGAATCTGAGATTAAATTTAAGCTAAATTCTTTAAAGATCATTTACAGTTCTCACTAGTTTGAAATTGTTAGACCAGTCACTGCTCTTGATAATTAATGCTTTGCTAAAATATAGACGTCATAAATATTTAATAACTTCAAAACTAGTTCGATAACTGGTTTCTGTTGCAATTCTATGTATTTCATACATTTAAAACCATCATTCTGTGGTTCATCACACGAAAAAATTAAAAATCCCTACCATCATTGTTTTATTTTCTTCACAGCACTTATCACAGATATCACGTATCTGTTTCTAGTAAGGAGCCACTGGAGTAACCAGTGTCCGTAGAATGTGCGTTGTCTGGCATGGATCCCCAAGATCTAGAAAAAGTAACTGATATTAAGGTACTCAAATATTTGTACAATACAGTCCTAATACAAAACAATACACAGAAGTTTGGAGTTGAGGCTTTCAATTGCATACTAAGAAGGAACTAAATTCTGCTTCTCCAGCTTTTCCATTATTTGCTTGTTCTTAATTATGTATAATTTAGATGCATATCCAAAAAGAAAACACAAAGGAAATGTAAACATATTACATTCTAGTTTTGCTCCAAGAATGACTCGGTTCCAATAAAACTAGAGGACTTAACAGCAAAAATCATAAGTTAAAAAAAAAAAGTATAACCTACCATACTTTTTTTTTTCTCTAACTTATGTGTTTTGTGCCACTGTTACATAGAATAGGTAGGTACTCGAGTTTACGACCCTTCCAACGGAGGGCTTCGGGTTCTGCAGTTATATTTCTTCCTCGTGCCAGATCCTTAGGACAGCCCATGTGGACAGGCTCCCACGTGAACATTTCTTTACAGAAGCCACAGGAAGACCTTGAACGTCACGTCGCTCGCGCCCTGGCAAGGCCCCCGCTGCTTAGCTGGGGCGTTCGGGGGACACCCCCGAGAGAAGCAAGGCGTTCAGCCGATTCCCAGAGACGGAGAGGCGATGCGCGAAGGTTCCTCTACGCGCTCCCCCTGCCGCGCCCCACATCGCTCTCCACCTAAGGGCTTTCCGGAACAAAGCCGGGCGGCCGCGCCACCTCCGGTCCACCCGGCCGGTCCCACCCTCGCCCTGAGCTCCTGGGACCCCTTAACCGGCCGAGATATTCACTCCCCCGCGCTCCGTCTCGGCTTTTCGGTTGGTCCGGGAGAAAACTAGTAGGAGCAGAGGCGCCGCCATCCGTTAGCCTCGGTCCGGAACAGCGGCGCCAAGGCTCCATCCTGGGGTCTCCTCACCCCATTATAGACCGGAGGGGAGGACGGGATTGGAAGCAAACGGGGCGCTCGTCTCCAAGCCCCGCAAAGGCCGGTCTACAGATCCTCCCAGCCTCGCCGGCCCGCGCCGGCGACGCCACCCGCGGCCCGCGCGCAGCCCCCTAACCGCCGCCGCCCGCCCAGCGGTCACTCCCCCACCCCAGGCGCGGCCCGCGAGGCTCTGCCAACCTCCACAGGAGGCTGAAGGGGGCGCGGGGCTCCGCACGCTGAGTGGACGCCGCCGACTCCCGACCCCGCGGCCCGCGGCAGCCCAGAGCGCACATGAGGAGCAGCGGCGCCCCACACGCTGCCCACCACGCGCTCTGCTTCGGCTCGCCGCCGCCGACTGCAGCAGCTGCGGGAACCCCAGCGCCAGGATCCCTGAGAGACCCAGCCCCGACTCCCCGGTTCTGTTCTCCCTTTCTACCCCCACGCCGTCCCGGGACTCGCAGTCTCCGCCGCGCACGGGGCCGATTCTGGGGGAGGGAATGTAAACAAATCGGGGTTTTATAGTTACCTCACACTCGAGTGCCGTGTGCATCTCCTCTCCGCTCGGTACCAAACCCCGGCTGCACCAAATCGTGTATTCATCAAAGCCGACTGCGCTAACTGCGTCGCAGGAACCCGCGCGTCAGAGACCCTGCTACGCTAGCGGCGTATAAGGCTCACTCAGCTCCCTGCGCAGCCGCACCCCGTCCGCCTATGGGTGCTACGCTATGGGCGTACACCCGCCATCTAGCCCCACGCTTCGGATATCGCCGCTTGCGTAAAGGAGCCGCACCACTCGCGGATTCCACACATCGCCCGAGCAATAGGAAATTCAACTCTACGCAAACTGCGGAGTTCTGTGTCTCCGCGATAGTTTTGTTCCAAGAAAGGAGGCTGCGGGGGAGTTAGGGCTGCTTCTTAACGCATGCGTGGAGCGCCCTTTATCATTCGCCTTTTCCCCTGGCTTAGCACGTCAGTGCTGAGGCCTTGGGCAAGGCGGGTGAGTAATGGAAGCTCCAAACGCAAACGCTTTAGCCAAAAAGTCTCAGCGTGATCAACTGGAATGTTCGTCTGTGTTCGAGTTAAACATCTAGGTTCAGTTAATCCCGCCCCCTTAAAGTAACCTTTTCAGTCTCTTAGGGCAACAGCGAACTTTATTTAGTGCTAAGTGAGGGGTGTTTTCCATAGCTCCCCCTCCCACCGGTTCAATTCTAAGGCACACTTACTGCGGATCTTCCAAGCCTAAAAGAAAAGTCCTGAGAACATGTCATGCAT